>VKOC01033844.1:0-10477 GCA_009364415.1 Spea multiplicata | reverse complement strand
AGTGCCAACTCTCTTGATGGTTTTTAGATCTGTGAAAACAGTTCGCATTCTTTCTGAAATAAGGATTTTAGCATTACTAATGTAACTTGTTTTATTTTAATACATACTGTTTATTTTTTCCATACCACTGAGTCTCTCCTCTCCCTCGCTTGTTCATGTGTTATTGTGTACCTACTGTGAAATGCATCGCTGTAGGGTTATTAGCCATATGATTTGGAAATATATATGTATTTCCTTTCTAACTGATGCCTTAGTTTGACGTAAATCCTTATCCCCAACACCTTGGCTTTATCTTCTCATTGTTAAAAAGAACGTTCGCCATCGTCATGTACTTTAATGTATCCTGATATCTGAGAGGTTTCTTTTAAATTTCTGTTGTGCCCCACTTCAGAAGCATGTGTGCTCCCCCCCGGACCTCAGTAGGGGCTGTGACCTGCAGCTTCTCATTTTATTTTATTTTTCTTAAATAAATGCATATGAAAGTTCTTACTAAGTACTTTTATACACATTTTCTTGGTTAATAATAGACAATTGAGCTTTCCCCAAATGGGAGGTATAGTTCAGCAAATAATGTTAAAGGCCAGAGTGTCCTGTGTTACCGGTTGTACATTCTACAGCTCATGATTGAATAGTTTTTGGCATTTATTCATATACACTCATTGTGCCTGGCTTGCTAGTAACAATTTTAGAACATTTAGCATTCCTTATTGTTTCCAGTGCCAAAGTGATTTACAAGTAGCTCTAGAAGGGAACGTCCCTGCAGAAATGACACTGATGTTATTTTAGTTAGTGTGTTTATTCAGGGCCGCCAATTGAAGATGGCACCCAGCCCCGAGGAGCACACACAGCGGCCTGTTTAAGGCCATGCAGGTTGTCTGATGAAAGACTGGTCTTCGCTTTGTCAGTAGGAGACACCTTTGCTGGATCAAAGCTGAAAAATAAAACGCCAAGCCCTATATGTTAAATAAGCCCATGTAACTGTGTTTACATATTAAAGTAAGCAATAAATATTAAAACATGTACAGTCCATTATTTATATTGCCTGTATAAATCTATCACGTCATCAAAACATACGGAATGGCACCAAAGTAATCTAATCCTAGCACTAGCCTCAAAACCTAAAACACCATAGTTTGTTTAAAACATGGTCCGGAAAAGAATGAATTGCGTAATATAAAAATTTTTATCAGTCTGTGATTTTTTTTTTACATATTACGATTTCACAAGGAGAAACATTTATTATGAATATATTGTGTATACAATTATACAATGCTGGACATATTAATGTAGTATTAAGGAACCAGACACAAAATCGGTATAAGATATTCCAACAGCATGCTGAAATGTTTAGGGGCAATTACTAGCTGGCTACTGGGATTTCTCATTATCTAGTTAGATATATTTTAGTGAGTCTTATTGTGAGCCTGCATTTTGGCAGCTGATCTATAGAAATGGAGTTGACAACATTGCATCGCTGGTATACATGACTGTGGAAGACATGTGTATATTATTAATTTAACATCTTGATACCCCAATTAATATTAAACAAAAAATAATAATAAAAAGGATAAATATGGCTTCTAGAACAAAAAAAATGTATGTGAAGGATCACTGTAATCGGGCAGTGTTACCGAACATAAATTGGGTCATTGAAAACCTATGAAAAATTTCAAAAACAGTTTGTTTTTTTTAATATTAGTACTATCCATTTTTATATTTTATTTATTTGTTATTTGAAATGAATACCCTACTTGTCATGAACAAAACAATGATTAATTTGTACAACCACATTAAGAATGGAAAAGGGGATTCGTGGCTTATCAAACATGGTCAAAAAAACCTTTGCTCCTTAGGCTATGAAAATCCCACGTCCTGAAAGGGTTTTGGTATAAATTACTAGTGATATAATATACATGCTGACTCACATTTAGAAAGGCTTCTCTTACTATTTGTAGTGTGGGAGAAAGTATTATGTTTTTCCATTACGTTCCCCTTTGCATGTCATTAGCTGGTAAAGGGAATTTGTCACTAGGGTAACTAAGTTCTAATGGTCACTTGTTTACTTGCTGTTTTTGGAACACTGTAGCTGTCAGCCTGGGAGTTGGTAAATTGATAGCCGTGAAGAAGCTGAGGTCAGTGATCGTGCAGAAATGGCTGATTACGAAAGATGTTTTGAGCCAATTAAGCATCTTATTGATAAATAAAAAGCATTTTATTTTGTTTAGTTAAACCTGGGGTTTAAGTGTTTATTTCAAGTGTCTTGTGTGTCTCTACATATTCTGTCAAATGAAACAGAGGATTGTATCCCAGAATGAGTGAGTTGGCTTTTATGTGTCTGCCGTTTAATTCTTTTACCTTAAGTCCTGGTTAATTTATTATATGTTTATTGGATTAAAGGGACTGTCTAGTATTGTACTCCAATATACACCGTTCAGCCATAACATTATGACCACCTTCTGCCACCAATACAGCTCTAACCCGTCAAGGCATGGACTCCACTAAACATCTGAAGGTGTGCTCTGTGCTGTGGTATCTGGCACCAAGGCATTAGCAGCTGATCTTCCAAGTACCTTAACTTGCGAGGTGGGACTTGTTTGTCCAGCACATCCCACAAAATGCTCGATTGGATTGAGATCTGGGGAATTTGGAGGCTAAGTCAACACCTTGAACCCATTGTTGCGTTCCTCAAACCATTCCTGAACCATTTTTGCTGGGTGGCAGGATGCATTATCCTGCTGAAAGAGGCCAATGCCTTCTAGGAATACTGTATCCATGAAAGGGTGTACATGGTCTGCAACGATGCTAAGGTAGGTGTTACATGTCAAAGTAACATCCACATGCATGGCAGGACATTACGCAAAGCATCACACCGCTTCCTCCGGCTTGCCTTCTTCCCATAGTGCATCCTGGTGTCATGTGTTCTCCAGGTAAGAGATGCACACACACACCGGACCATCCACGTGATGTAAAAGAAAACATGATTCATCAGACCAGGACATCTTCTTCCACTGCAACATGGTCAAGTTCTTATGCTCATTGTAGGTGCTTTTCCCCATGTGCATCAATGATCCTTGATGGCCCTGTCACTGGTTCACTGCTTTTCCTTCCTTGGATCGCCTTTAATAGGTGCCAACCACTATAGACCGAGAACACCCCATTTTTTCCTGCTTCTAGCACCTCAACTTTGAATGAAATGTTCACTTGCTGCCTAATATATCCCACCCACTGACAGGTGCCATGATAACAAGGTTATCAGTGTTCACTTCACCTGTCAGTGGTCATAATGTTATGGCTGATCGGTGTACACTTTACATGAAACTAGGACTGGGAGTGTTTCTTTAATGCAGCGCAGGTGGGTATCTCAGAAGGGATTAATTTCCTTGCCATCTCAAGATTGATTTAATTAGATCACTATAAGACAGATATATTTAATGTCATATATTACTGTGATTGCTCCAGGTCCTGCTTCACGTAAAACTACATTGTCTTGATTATGCATTTGAAAAAAGGCCCTTATAATTTCACTCACTGGTTTATAAATTGGCAGTCGGAAAATTATTTTGATATGGATGAAGAGTTGGAGATGATGATGATGATGAGGTGCTGGTAAAATCTAACCTCCAAGTTGTTTGATCACAATTTATCATTAGCATGATACAAAATAAATGTAAATTTTCAAGCAGTAAGATAACGTCTATAATTAATTAACAAAAAACATTTTTTTCCAGAGTATGGACCAGCTGCTTCAGACTGAAGTACAGTCACCAGTTTCGCAGCTTGCTACAAAGGTATGGTGTTTCTCAATCGTTACGTTTCATTATTGAAAGTACAATTGCCTTGTATGAACTTTTTGTGAATATTTTTCCTGTTAATTATCTAAAATCTGATCAAAACAACTCATAGAACAAATAAGTATAGTTAGCATACACCACACATGTGACAAAATCACCACTTGTTCCTCTGCCACTTCAAAGATTTAAGTAAACCATTTTCAGGGTTAGAATTATGACTCATCTGGCACAAGTCTTGGTGAATTCCTACCTCATGATGTTGGCCACGGAGATTGTTCCGATATGACATCATACTCCGGGGTTAAACAGAAGAGATCTAGACTTTATCCTTTTTTTTTTTTGTCGAGGGGCTAGGTGTCAGGTGTCAAAGACCTAAAATAATGCTGTTAAATATTTTAATCCTTGAGCATCCATATTAAATTATTTTTTTTCTCATTTTATTACAATAAACTTACTTGATCTGCAGACACAGAGCATGCCATTGTTGTCAGCTATGTGATACTTTGGGTGATTTAGGGTGTTTGGTGGATTGTGTTAATATAACAGAGATAGTACACATTGCCGTTATTCATCTGCCTGAAAACATTATTTCATACAAAAACTAGAACTGATACAAAAATTGACATTTTAAAATGTAATTGATACTAGAAGGAAAAATGTGTGTTAATGGTATTGTCAATAGTATATTGTGAATGTAAATGATAATTGTCAATCTCTTCTAAATGTACAGGGCACCAATAGTTTCCATGGTGCTATTACAATTAGGTAATTGTTGGGATATATTTCCCTTCTGTAAATATATTTTTGATGAACATCACTTTTAAGTGTTTAGTCATTTCCTTGATTCATCTCCACTGCTAATTTACATGGATTTTGGACATTACCAGTAATGTAATATATGTATAGGTTTTGTGGGGCTGTTACTGTGCTGAGTTTACTGTCTATGACGGCCCATTAAAGAATAATGCATATTAAAGTACTGTGCTGTCCTGTTGCTGCAGCTTTCCTCCTCCTTGGTGGTCTACCATTTCGTGGCAGGAAGGTGTTCCCGTTCACTTCAATAGGAGCGCTTGCCGCACATGTACACAGGGGTCGGAATAGATGCTGAGCTTGCGCTGGAGCTGGAAGTAGATACATCATGTGCATTGAGATGTGTCCAGCTTAATACAGATACAGCACACAAAATAGCTAGAAGGCAAGGGATTCTGTAGAACCCTTCCATGCATTTGTAAAAGGAACCACATAGTATGTAATGGTTGTAGTGTCCTTGGAATAACCTTTTATTAGTCTTTGTTTTGTGAATATTTTTTTTTTACTAAAAAAAAAAGCCTCTCTACCGCAATTCCAAACAGTGGCCGTCAATCCTATTACCATAGGTTTCTATTCTTCCAAAATAGATAAAACGTTGAATGTACTGAGAGTGTCTGTATGACTGAGCGGAAGCTAGCATTTAGCCCTAAAATTGTAGAATGTTTCCGTTCAGAAACCATTCAGTAAACTTGTATATGTTTATAATTTTGAAAAACTTTTCTTTTTTGCATATATGCAAATGTGACAATGTGTCTCGCATGATCTAGCTCACCAATATAACTAATCAACATTCCATGTAGATTTATGTACAAGTCGCTTGAAATATTTAACAAATGTCCCTGACAAATACCTTGAAATTTAGTAGATTGTCACAAGGAGGCAAGGCAATGTTTGAGAAGGAAGATCCTGGATTGGGTTTGAATTGACCCTTCTGCGGCACAAATTTTTGACAGTGTCACTTAAATTCTGCAGTTATTAGTGTAGTCGGTGATTTGTGGTGATATTCAAAGATCGTTTAGCAGCCTTAATGAGTTACTTACTTAGAAATTGAAATTTCGCTTTCCTCCTTGATCATTGTGTTGGAACTAAACTGATAGGCCATGTCGGCTTTGATGCTGTGATCTCCGTGCTATCAGGCAGGAGACAAGGGAGTAGCAAACTGATAAAGGTCACGGTTGATTTTCTAATGCTGTCTAACCCAGGATTATTGTTTTGTAGATTTCCTCTTCCGGATTTACTTAATCTGCTTTCTTAGTGATGTTGTTAATTTATTTATCGTTTTATCATTTGCAGATTATATTTATAAACTTCCCAGAGCTAAATCAACTACTAGCAGACTTAAACATTGTGACTACCCACGGAGTTAGGTTAGATGCAGCCTGTTGTTTAGATGGTTCAAAACCAACTTCATCCCGAAGCTTATCCTGCATATAAATAAATATATGATAAATTAACCCTTTTCAAATGTTGTACCCTTCATGAAATGGCTGTTTTAACATTTTGGCTGTTTCTGTTTAGCTATACTTTTCTGATTTTTCATGTTGTGTACCCACACAAATTATATATTTTTTTTTCCGGACAAGAGCTCTTCCTTTAGATACCATTATTTTGATGACACCATATAATGTGCTAATAATAATATCATATGGTGAAAAAAAATAAAAATACCCAATGTTTCTTTTTTGGTTTTTTTTTCTGTAAATTATAGGGCAATAAGTAGCATATTGAGGCATATATTGGAGCACCAGCTGAACAAAGAAAAGGATAGTTGATTGTGCCAGGGAGGCTAGAGGGCAGGGCCCTCTCCCTCTATTAGATTGTACTTCACAGACCTATGCAGTGGTATTTGTTTATATAGTCCACAAACTAGGCCACGATATGCAGTGGGTCTGTGGATCACCCTAAAGTTCTCATGTTGCACAAGTACACTCTGCTCTGTTACCTCCTACTACCATGGTAACTAACATTTGCCCTCTCCTGAGCCAACAAATGAAGGCAAACGGGAAGAGGTATTGGGTGGGAGAGGGGGTAAGGTTCAGACAATTTTTTACCCCTCCCCCCACGCAAATCCTGTAGACAATTATGCACATCATCCCTCTCCCTTTATCGCAGGGAAATAATTAGTAATGTAGGCTTTGCCACCAAAAATAGTCTGATCACATATTGAAAAGCGAAGCAAGAAACACAAGCTGTAATGATGTAGGTAACGGTTGCTTCATAACAGGTGGTCTCCAGCTGCCTAGTCCTGCATGAAATTCACGGGAAGTGGTTTATAATGGCTGAACAATTGCTCTGGAAAAAAAAGCACCAGGATTATATGATCAAGTCTCTGGTGCTTATCTATTATTAAGGTGCTGCGAGGTAACGCCTGCTCAACAGACAGAAGGAAACCTTGCGTCCTAAGAGGATTGATTACCGTAGGGTAATTGCATGCTCTGTTCCTTTATTACCATTTATTGCTGAGTGATCTTGTTTGTTTGGGTTTTTCTCCAAATGTCACACTGTGTAGTTATGTGGGTTTTTTAATTTTTTTAAATTCAGTTTAAGCATCACCCTGTGTGTTAATTATGGCTTTTTTATTCTTCTTTTCTCTTTTAAGCTTCACAATGTGTGGTTGGTTGTTCTTTCCAGATATATATCTTTTTATACATACTTGGACCACTCAAAGCAATATTTTGCTCAGCACAAGTAAAATATAAATGCATGTTTTATTCTATTTTCTTTTGGCAGTAGCATTAAGATGTAAAATGCAAACCTAGATTATTTACAAAACATTGCCCAAAGTATAACAAATTAATATTTTTGTCTCTTGAGTGGCGCGTTTTTGTTTTGTTTTTTTAAAGCAACACGGTTGGGAAGTGACAGAATTGCTGAATTTGTTGTAATTGTTGACGTTCGTCAGTTCAAGTGATTTTTGAATGAAATGTTCAAAAAGCAGATTTTTTTTATTCCTCGCTGATTCATAACCAAGCAGTCAAGACTACTTTGTGAAATTCATTAAATCTTATGGTACATGGGGAGTCTCTCATGAATTATCAAACAGTACTCATTGGGCTTTATTAACTAAATTATTACCTTTTCACTGTTTTAGCCATACACTATTGAAGGCCAACTCTGCCATCTTGCGGGAAAATGCCCATGGCCTCTCCCTGTTTATCCAGATGCTGTGCAACATATAATACGTACCTCTGGACATCCTAATTTAAGTAGTCTAAATGCTTAGACTGTCAGATCTAAAACGGTTACAGCGGTCATGTATGCTCCTTTTTTTTGCATGATGCCATAGATAGAAGGAGAAAGTATGGAGATCTAAGATTGCCATGTATCTGCGATGATGACTAATGCCTATATCTCATTCAAATACGCACTTTGCTAATGTAAGCAGTTTTTTCTTATCTGGATTCTAAGTATCTTCTCGGAAACCAGAAGTGCTGTTTGAAATGTTGAAAGGTATGTAGTGTGTTTGTTTTAAATTGGCATTGTATTGGCCAGCATCATCTTATTCTCACCCACCCAAAAAATATCCAGGATTAACGTTCCACTTGTTAATTCAGCATAATTCTTGGCTATGTTTAGTTTTAGCAGTAGGGTCTGCATTTTAAACAGCATCATTATGAGCTGATCCTAATGCTGCAGGAATGTTTTTTTAAACATCCGAATGAGAACATTGTTCCGCAACCTTAAAATGAGAGTTTAGCAGAATACACCTGGTGTGTGTATCTGACATGGAGATTTTCAGTTGTGTGGAGAAAGGGGATTAGGTTATAGAATAAACATTTCCTCTTACAAATTTTTGACAAAAAGTCATATTAATCACAGATTCAAGTCTGTCTTTTTGTTTCCATAGCTTTTAAGATTATGTGAAAGCCCAAGACGAACAAGCCTCCCATTTCTAACAATGGACAAATCCTGATGATTATTATCCTGAAGGATTCCAAAATGTTTCCTAATTATATCACTTGCCATGAGGCTCCACTATACCTTTAATTCTTCATGGGATGAGCAACAGAGTCATAAGACAAATTGTCAAATATGTCTCTAAAGTTGTTGCACCTCCTTTTTTATATTAAAAAAAAAACTCAAGGAAAGACAAGTCAGAATGCAATTGTCTAAACATTACCCTTCACTGGAACAAAGAGGCCTAGCCCAACCCCTGAAAAACAGCCCCAGACCATCATCCCTCCTCTACCAAAATTTATAGTAGGTAGCATTGTCCTGGCATCTGTCAAACCCAGATTCGTTCATCAGACTTCTAGGTCGTGGAGGGTGATTCTCCAGAGAACACGTTTCCACTGCTCCATAGTCCAGTGGAGTTGTGCTTTACACTAATCCAGCTGACGATTGGCATTGAGCACATGGATCTTTGGCTTGTGTACAGAAGCTCAGCCATGACAACCTATTTCATAAAGATCCAGATGCACAGTGCTTGTGTGCTTGATACTGCTTCCAAATGCAGTGTGTCACACGGTGATCCTGCGCTAAGTGTGCGTGGTCTAACGCTTCACGGCTGGGCTGTTGTTACAGCTAGACTCTTGCGTTTTACAATAACAGCACTTACAGTGGACTGGAGCAGATCTAGCAGGGCAGACATTTCACAAACTGACTTGTGGCAAAGGTAACATCCTATGACAGTACTATGTTTACAGTCACTGACCTCTTCAGTACAACCCATTCTATTAATAATGATTGTCAATGGAGATGGCATCCCTATGTGTGACACCTGTTCGCAATCGTTGTGGCTGAAGCAAATAAACGTAATCATTATGAGGGGTGTCCGCATACTTTTGGTCATATAGTGTAAATACAAAAGCTCAGTTGGAATGTAGAATTTAGCTCCTGAGCTAGTATTTATGTTAAAGTCTCAAACACTGCTGGGTCTGTATGTGGCTGTGCATAGTATGTAAGGCATTGGAATAGAGCATTAATTCAGTAATACGCTTGTGGTAATGTCACTCTACCAAGTAAGCAATTAAGGCTTCAATCTTGTTACTGTTTATTGTGGATAATCTAATTGGGAAGTAATGTGTGAATCTACTGGGCCAGATTTAAGATTTAAGCTTAAATTGTGGATCAGGTTTATTAGTAACACGTTACGTAAATCAATATATAACACTGATAATAATAAATTTGTGTTGGAAGTTAGCACTTGTGCTTATACAAAGAGGCTGACTTATCATCCATTATTTGAATAACAGATTCCAAAGTGCTGTCCATAAACATGACAATTTATATCTTGAGAACAAAGACTCTTACATCTTTTTACACATTAGTATGTATTACAGAATGTATTTCCCTATCTTAGAAACACCTGGGGTTTATATACAAATATTAGAAAAACTTTTAAAAAAAGGTATCTCTTAGCCTTAACGCTTTCAGTGCTAAGCACATATGCGATACGTGGCTGGTTAAAGTGGACTCATACAGTCATACTCATACAGTCACAAAGCCTATACATAGCTGCACTGTGGGGGTCCTCTATTCTGAGCAGAACTGCACCCACCCTTTCCAGGGGAAGTCTCATGTTTAACGGAAGCCCAACAAGTAGAGTTAAAGAGGAAAGCCTTGTGTTTACAGTTAAATGCAAAGGTTTCCTCTACAGAGAAGAGAATGCTACAGATTGGCCGGATACCATCAGGCAACTTCTCTAAGACTAAAAGTAATGTAAAATTAAAACACAATACTTCCCAGGCAGGCATTGGTCCATGAAGCAGACGGCCTAAGGTAGCAAGAACTACACCCAGTAACACTATCCATATGCAAAAACGTCCTGTGTATCTGATTCATTTTAGGAGGTGAATGCACACGTGTAGTGTTTGTGCCTATGGGAACCTGATGGGTAAATCTATCCCTACAAATCACCTTTGCATACGTTTTAT
>VKOC01033842.1:0-12626 GCA_009364415.1 Spea multiplicata | reverse complement strand
ATATATATATATATATATGTATAAAACACACACACTTTAGTTACACTTAAATGGGTATACACTATTACAAAGTCCTATTTAGATAAAACCACTTTTTTTTCCCCCTACACATAAAATGCATCTTAAAAGAATTAATAAGACGCAGACTTAGTCTGAATTGTCTATAATTAAGTACATTTTTTTCTTAGTAACACACAGAATGGGTTCTCACAGTATCACAAAGTTTTTTATTTTTTTTTCTCTCCTAAAGATAGATATTAGTTATCACAATATGTACCTTAATACTTTTAGATAAATTATATCAGATATATCATATAATAAATGTTTAGAATAATTAATAAGACCCAGATATAATTTGGATTGTCTACAATCAAACACATACATTTCAACCATACTCAGGTCTAATATCTTTATAATAAATGCACTAACAACATAAAGATATAATTCACGCTTAGCACTTAGTTGACTGATAAGGTCAAATTGTTTTCAAACATGTGCACTTTAATTATATTCATATGGGACTATAGACTCTCACAATGCTTTATTAAGATAAAAATATTTATTTGAAACAGTAAGAGTTAGATAAACTATCTCTGCTTGGTTTTTGAATACAATATCATGATGAATATATTTAAATGGCCATTATGTTACTGATATAAGATTCAATTAATTTATCAAATATGTGCACTTTTATTATATTCATATGGGATCATAGATTTTCACTATGTCTTATTAAGATAAAAATATTTATTCAAAGCATTAAGATATGCACTTTAACTTTTTTAGATAAACTATTTCTGTTTGTTTTTTGAATACAATATCATGATGAATATATTTAAATGGCCGATATGTTACTGATATAAGATTTTATTGATTTATTAAGTATGTGCACTTTAATTATATCCATATGGGATCATAGATTTTTACAATGTCTTACTAAGATAAAGATATTTATTTGGAATATTAAGATATGCACCTTAACTTTTTTAGACAAACTATTTCTGTTTGGTCCTTGAATATAATATCATGATGAATATATTTAAATGGTTGACACGTTACTGATATAAGATTTTATTAAGATAAAATCTATAAACATATATATGGGTTTTTTTTTGTTTGTTTTTTTTTTTCCATCTTTAAGTCCTATAATAGACACAAATAATAATGATATGGGAACATTGTTTTGGGAGGGAGAGCTGCCTACTCCTAAGTTACTCTATGGGAGTTTCGAAGGAAGTTCAGATTGTGCACTTTCACAATGTTTCTTTGTTTTGTGTGCCTTACTCTATGTTTTTAGAGGGAGAATTTTTTTCTCTCTCTCAAGTTGTCTTTTTTTGTCAGGATGATGGAAATTTCAGATTATTACGCAATGGTTGTCTCTCTGGGGGGATTTCTCCAACTTTATTAAAGAATGGTTAAATGTCTTTCAGCCAATGTCCAGGGCCTTAATTCACCGATAAAAAGAAAACAGGTATTTGATTCTTTGAGATGGGAGAAAATAGATATAGCCCTACTCCAAGAAACTCACTGGAGAAAAATTGATAATATCAGATGGGGCGGTAAATATTTTCCTAAAATCTTAGATTCCTCCTTAGAAAATAACAAAAAAAGAGGAGTCGCTATAGCTTTCTCATATAGGTTAAAAGTAGAAACCAAATTTACCGATCAAGACCCTGAAGGTCCTTTTTTGATCTGGGTTGGAACATTAAATAGTGAGAAATACACCTTGGTAAATATCTATCGACCCAATACAGAGCCTATTGGTGCTCTTTCCAAATTACTGGACAAAATTGAGAAAGTTAAACAGGGCGTTCTTCTGATTGCTGGAGATTTTAATTGTATCCAGGATTTAAAATTAGATAAAAAAAATAGCTCCTCATAAAACTCCTCATAAGAATTTGATAAAAAATTCAAAAGCCTTTACAAATATTATTCAAAGAGCAAATCTCTATGACATATGGAGAACTATGCATCCTGTAGAAAAAGATTATTCCCATTTCTCCAAAGTTCACCAAACTTATTCAAGAATAGATTTGATCTTTGGAGAACCACCTCTGATCACACTAACCAAAGATATTTCAATCAAAGAAAATACTTGGTCTGATCACAGTTTGCTGGTCTTAAATTTGAAAGACAAATATCCTAGACCTAGTAATTCCTCCTGGCGTTTAGATGATTACTTATTGTATTCTAAGGATAATAAAGAATATATTTCGAGGATGACAAAATTCTTTTTCTTAGAAAATAAGCCAGGAGACACAACTCTGTCAAATAGATGGAATGCCTATAAAGCAGTCATTCTTATTAAAATCAAAAAAATAAGTAAAGCTAAACAAGATAAAACTAGATCGGATCTATATATTTCTCTCTATAAGCTTTCCACTCTAAATAAAATAAATTTGTCAGATGAATATACTAAACAAATAGGAGATATCCGAAAATCCATCAAATTGAACTAGAAAGAACTTTAAGAAATATGGAAAAAATGAGAATTCGTTTCTATTATAGAAACAATAGATCGGACAAATTAATGACTAACCAACTTAAAAGAAATCGAGTTAATAACAAAATAGACAAGATAGTAAGTGGTACCAATGTCTATAGATCTCCAGAGGAAATTGCAGAAGCCTTCCGAAATTATTATAATAAACTATATTCTTTACCTAATAATTCTACGGAAGAAAATATAACAAAATATATAAGTGAAACCGATATTCCAACCCTCTCTGAGAAACATAAGGCTAATTTAAATAGACTATAGAGAGAATAGAATTAACTAAAGTTATAGACAACTTGGTAAAATATAAAACTCCGGGATCTGATGGCTTCACAAACTTTTTCTATAAGGTTTTCAAATGTGATATAGCTGATCATCTTTTAGATACTTTTGGAGAAATTGCCCAGACAGGCTATTGCCCCAATGAAATGTTACAAGCTAACATCATACCTATATTGAAACAAGGAAAGTCCCCAGAACAAGTTACAAATTATAGACCGATTTCGTTGATTAACGTAGATGTTAAAATATATTCGTCTGTCTTAGCAGAAAGATTGAAAAAAGTGCTTGATGAAATTGTCCATATAGACCAGATCGGTTTTGCCCCAGGAAGAGACTCTAGTAATAATATCAGACGTTTAATAGATACATTAGACTATGCGGAAAAGAAGAATCTCTCCTTGGTGACTTTGTCACTGGACGCGGAAAAGGCGTTCCATAGAGTCGGTTGGAACTATATGAGTAAAACACTGATTTCATTCGGAATAACAGACTGGCTACATAGGGCAATTATGGCATTATATTCCTCCCCAACCGGTAGAGTCGTAGGAACCAACTTATGCTCACATTGGTTTGAGCTGCAAAATGGAACTAGACAGGGATGTCCTCTTTCTCCTATCTTATATATTTTATCTTTAGAACCGTTTGCTATTAACATTAGAAAAAACGAAAACATTAAGGGGCTTCACCTGAGAAACGGAGATTTAAAGATAACTTTATATGCAGACGATGTGATAATCACCCTGACAAATCCGATAGTTTCTATGGGAGCCTTCATTCAAGAAGTCAAAAAATATAGCCATGTCTCTAATTATAAATTGAACTGGGATAAGACTGTTGCTCATTTTATTAATATTGATAAACAAACAACAGAGATAATTCAACAGAACTTCCAAATTATAGAAACTAGAGAAGAATATACATACATAGGTATCAAAATTCCCAAACAAATTAATACAATTATGGAGATTAACTTTTTACAACTGCTAAAACAAACTAACAAATTATTATATAAGGAAACACCTTGAATTCACATGGTGGGGCCGTATTAATATTATCAAATCTTATATCTTACCCAAATGAATATATCTTTTTCGAATGATACCATTGACTATTCCTCCTAGTTGGCTAGCAATTCTCCAAACAAACTTTCAAAACTTTGTTTGGAAAGGTACTAGACCAAGAATCAGTAAAAACATATTAACCCTTAAAACTTCTAAGGGAGGCACAGGTTTTCCCTTGATTAAGCAATATTACGAGGCTAGCCTATTGCTACACATAGCTAAGACTCAATCAAATAGTTACTTAGACCAAGGATGGTTTAAAATTGAATCTGAGGCTTGCGGGAAGAAAAATTTAAGTTCCATTATATGGCAGATTAAATCTTCCGAAATAAATAAAACTGCTATAGTGGAAAATATGATTTTAACTAAAATAACTCCAGCATGGTATGCAATAAGGAATAAGATTGGTCTAAAGGATAAATTAATTAAATCTCTGAGATTACATATTCTTGAATTTGTTATAGAAGATATTACACTTACAGAGTGGGAACAAGCTGGGATCTTCTTCTTGGATGATTTAATAACAGAGGAGAAGATCATGCCCTTCATAACTCTAAATCTTCAATATAATCTCTCTAATAGAAATATTTTTAAATATTTTAGGATAAAAAATTGTCTAAAAAACCATCTGGACTTCTCAAAGGGTGAATTAAAAGATGAGTTCGCAAAAATATTCCAGAATCCCTATGCCAAAAAGACATATGCTAAATGTGTTAAATGTATTACTTTAAAAGATTTCCCATCACCAACAAATGTTAACATCTCGTGGGATGAAGTGGGAGAAGGATTTAAATGCATTGATATCATTGGAAGATTGGCAATTATCATTGGCAATTATCATTTATTAAACTTACCAGATGGGTTCACGATCTTTCTCTCGTTGAAGCACATTATAAAGTTATTAATAGATGGTACTATGTACCTTCCACTCTAGCTCAGATGTTTCCTGCTACAAATCAGGTTTATTACATCTATCTTGGCCTACAATGTCCCAACCGAAAATGGCCCTTGCAATCCACAGCTGTGTTGCAGTAAAAAAAATCATTGCCAGAGAGTGGAAACAGAATAGAGATTTCGAATGGACTAAATTCAAGAAACAATTAGAACTTCAACTTAAAATGGAATTGGGGGTATGTAGGAACAACTCTATATCACTAAAGAAACATCAAATTTGGGAAAGTTGTTTGACTATGATATCATAACATATAGTCTTATTTTTTACAATAATTAACCCCTGGACTAATCAGATGAAATAATCCTCCCCCCAGAGAGAGAAAAAAAAAAAAAGAAATCTTTAACGACCAATGAGTAAGACTGTATCTGTTCATTTATTTTCCGTTTTTTTTCCATCAACACTATTTCTGTCTTTTTTTTTTTTTTCTTCACCTCGTGGATATAGTAGTAGTAAAGCTAAGATAAAGCTGGAGACATCATATGAATTAAGAGCTTTATATACTTCATACATTATATATTCGGGGTATTCCCCGTAAATAATTGAAGGAGGAATTTTTTATTAGTTTTTTATGAAATATAAGTTTGTTTTGTTAATTTTTATTGTACTGTTTTTTGTCTTTTTTTTAAGTTTTTTATTTATTGTTATTTATTGTTATGTTGTTGTTTTGTCTGTTTATAAAATTTGAATAAAGAATATAATGAAAAAAGAAAAAAAAGTTAATCTAACAGGAAAAAGAGAACGTTTTCACATCCACTTTGCAGTGTCATAATGTTTAGAGCAAAACAAGTCTGGATTTGTGTTCAGTAACACCCCTGAGTACAGCAATACCCAACATGCATTGATAAGTAATGTTCTCAGACATTGTGCAGTTAAAACTGAAACACATCCATTTCAGTTTTCAAACTAGGGATAATGATACAATCAGGTCCCTGGCTATTGGAGTTACATGGATCAATGATTAGTGACTAAAAGGATTATTAATCAATGGTCACATAGCATTTTATTGTTAAATATATATTGTATTTTTTTATATATATATATGTATAGCTATCATATCACGTGTAATGGATACGTTTAGGCCACTGACATTGGTCAGGGATTACCAAAAATGTCATTCCTATTGGCTAGGAGTGATCTGATCATCATCAGTTTACTTTTTATTGGTTCTGCAGCAGTTATTAACAGCAATTGACCTGGAAGCACCCTTGACTTTCCGGTCAGTGCTGTTTTTTTTTGTTCAATGGATGTGGGGAAAAAATATTAACGCCTGCAATGAATTGCAAGGCTATGAAGCAGTTAACGCTGCACCATCACTCTTAATGGAGCGATCAGGCAGCAGTGGACGGTTGGGTCTGGTCTCTAAACTCATGATACATTACTCCCTGTCCCCAAAACCGCCTCTGGGACACAATCACCGCTAAACTAGTGATTGTGGTCACACTGTAGGAGTGATCAAAGGGCTTGTGGGGGCTCTTTTTTGCTTCCAGGCAGACCAGGAGCAGAGCCACGTACAAAATGGGTACTAACCCCTAAGATGTTGCAATCGCGGCATTAAAGGGGTTACCGCTGCACTGTCGCTCTTGTGGATCGATCAGGCAGCAGGGGAATCTTGTGGCAGGTTCCCACACTTGACCCAAGCAACAAACAGCCCTCTTCCCTGAAGCTGCCTGTGACGTGTTGAGTCTGTAGAATCGGTCCTATAGGACCGATCAAAGGCTCGGGGGGTTAGGACAGCAGCAGTGCCCTTGCGATCACCACGATTGTAGCGAAGTGGGGGCATTTATTTTGCATGACGTACTAGGTACGTCACGGAACCAATTAGACCACTTGGTGTACCTGGTACGTCACCGGAAGTTGTTGTTGCTGTTGTGATAAGCCCATTATTATATTATTGCATTATGTTGCTAATGTCATTATATTTTTAACCATTGTAATGTAGCCTATTGGCAGTTGTGTCCCTCGTCCTGATAACCATTTCCTGTATTCCAACTCACTTGAAGTTGCTTCTACATAGAAAGAGGCTATTTAAGTAGGAATTAAACAAACAGGAGTTTAAAAGAGAAAAGTAGTTTTTATTTTATTGTAATTTTTATTTTGTAAGTTTTTTATAACTTTATGTTTGACTTTTTGTTTGTGGACTTTTGTTTTTACATTTTTCGTTATTCGTTTATAATTTTCTATACTTGGATGGATATGGGAGTTAACAAGATTGAAGTGCACATCTTGCTCTATGTATGCATGCCTGGATGAATCTATCCAGGGTCCAAACCTCTGTGGCAGGTGTGAGCAAGTTGCTTCTCTGGGAGCTCGTATTGGAGATCTGGAGAAGTATATTGCAACTTTAAGACAGATTGACAATCTTGAAAGGGGTCTACCGCTTACTGAGCAGAGTATAGTGGGGGCAGGTGGTGGAGTGAGAGCAGATAAGACAGCTGGGGAACAGGCACATAGCTGGGTGACAGTTACACGTGGTAGCACAGGGTAGAGGGAAAAAGAAAGATTTAGCTAGTCCTAACCTTGCGTAGCCTTACAGATTTGCCCGTTTGAGTGAAGATGTTGGATGCATCAGCTCACGAGTAGCTGTACTGGTGGAAACTATTCCTACTTACAGCCGAGGGAAAAGCCCCTCTAGTAGGGGTGGGGTTGAGAGTGTAAGAAAGGATAGACAGTTTGTGTTTTGATTGTCTCCACCGGACAGTTTGCTGTATCCTGGGTACTCTGGTCTGGCATGTTTATAGTCATTTATAGTTTTTAGTAGTTTAGAATGAGAAAAGATTTGCGTCCATCAAGCTCAACCCTTTTCCTATTCCTTGTTTACCGCTGTTGATCCAAAAGAACGCAAAAAACCCTTATGTCAGCAAATGTGCTTTCAATTGGGAAAAAATCCCTTCTTGACTCCAAATGGCAATCAGATTTTTCCTTGTATCAGCAAGCACTACATAAATGTTCCCTTTTAAAGGCATCTAATGTATTTGCTAGCACCACATCTTCAGGCAGTGAATTCCATAATTTTATTGCCCTTACTGTAAAAAAAACCCTCCGCTGTCGTAGACTAAATCTCCTTTATTCAAGTTTTAGCGGGTGACCTCTTGTCCTTTGTAATGTTTTATTAATGTAGCAAAGGATCACCGGAGCTGCTTATAATATGCTTATAAATATTCAAAAAGATCTGATTTGATAATAGTGAACAAACGCTCTTATCAAGATGAAACATACAAGTGGTATTCACAGATAACCTTAAGTACCCTCCCTATAAGGTCATGTGACCCAAATGGGGCAGTAGTAATAAACAATCACTTAATTGGTTACCAATAACCTGAACAATGTATACTACAATACAAAAAAATTACAAAAATATCACATCATCGATGAATCTATGCCACCCAGAAATCCACTGAAAAAACTGATCACTGGGGGCATAGATCACCGACTCCTCAAAAATGTCAACAAATAGATTGACAACATTAGGGGCCATAACAGCCCCCATAGCAATGCCGCTGGTTTGGGCATAAAATTTAGTGCTAAACTGAAAATAATTGTTACTGAGAGCAAAATTTAAAAGACCACCCAAAAGGTGGTACATTAGGGAGAGAATTTAACCACAACTGAGATATGAAGGAAACAACCCTGGCTTGAGAAATATTAGTGTACAGGGACTCAATGTCCATCATACATAAAAAAGTAACATTGTCAACGTTTATATACTTGAATATGCTCTGGGCATGACTACTGTCTCTGAGATAAGCTGGAAGTGGGACAAAAACAATGTATGCGCTAATCGGCTCTAAAATAGAGCCTATACAGGCTACAATGAGCCTGCCAGGTGGAGGTCTGACAGATTTATGTATTTTTGGTACGGTATAAAATACAGGTACCACCGATTCAAGGGTAATGAGTTGTTTATGGATAGATAGGGGGATATAATTACTGTCTAAAGGAGTCTGCAAAAGAGTCAACAATTTAGCCTGAATATAATTGGGATTAGTATCCAAAAGGCAATAAAATCTATCATCCAAGAGCTGCTTCTCACACTCAGCAATGTAAATATTACGATTTTCATTATCGATTAGTCAAATCGATTTTTATTGATTATAAAAAGAGGTTTTTTTCCGAGCAAATGCTCTGAAAAACTCCTCTCTTTATATAATCCGACCTCAAATTGAGATCGGATTATAACACTAGAATCCAGATCCCCCGCAACGCTGCAGGGGACCTTGATTCCCCTCACTGTCACTGAAGGGGAGTAACGGAGAATCGAGGTCTCCTGCAGAGGATCATCCTTTCTGTCAGCTGGTGGGGGTCTGTGCGATGTGCACAGACAGCCTCCGTTACGCCCCTTCACTTCCACTGGGGCTTCTTTGAAGCTACAGCGAAAGTGCCTGTCAGCAACGGAGGGCCACAAGACACCAGGGAGTCGGGAGAGAGGCAGAGTGGTGTATGGGAGGGCACAGTGGCATATCAGGGGGCACAGTGGAATCTCTGGCATATAGGAGGTATAAGGCATATCTGGGGGCAGAGTGCCAAGCTGGGGGTCAGATGTGCATACATTTCTCATAGTTTTTATTAAATATGAAAAATAGTTAACATATGGATTAATATTTACTAATAACTTTGTATTAAAACCTAGTATGAGAAACACTGTGTTTGGGTTCTTGTAGCTTTTATTATGTCAGTAAAATAAGAATGTGAAAAGAGAAATGCCATTGCGATAAAGAGATGAAAGTGTAAATTGTAAGTTTTTAATTACATTATTTTAAATTTTAAAAAAATGTGCATTTTTTATCTGATTAATCGGCCAACTAATCGATTATTAAAATAATCGTTAGTTGCAGCCCTACAAATAATACAAATGTGTAAAATAAAGCCAACCAAATAGATGTGAGTATGCTGCAAATACAGTGTATTGGCTGTACAGTGTATACAAAGTTGCTTGTATAACTTTTAACTCTTGGAGCCTCCCCGGGCCAAGTTTCAGCGTCAGGAGTTAAAGGTCCATATGAGCGACTCTATTGGTCTCTGGCACTGAGCTCCTCTGGCATCAAATAATGAAGGGCAGCTGCTAGCGACCAATAGAGTTGCTTGCACGGACCTTTAACTCTTGGAGCCTTCCCAGGCCATGTTTCGGCATCAGGAGTTAAAGGTTCGTGTCAGTGATTCTATTGGTCGCCAGCAGCGAGGTCCTCTGGCATCAACCAATGAAGGGCAACCAATCGAGTCGCTCGTACGGATCTTTAACTCCTGAAACCCCCATGCCAAATTTTGGCATCAGAAGTTAAAGGTCTGTGTCACGGGGCTAGATAGTCTGACGGATTACTTCCGCTGACTTCTGCTCCCTTAGCCTGGGACAACACACTCTTTCCCCGGTTTCCCAGTCACTAGCCGAGACTCAGTGTAGGGTATAAACAAAATGAAGACATGGCTGGATATAGCCAAAGCACACATTCACATAAGTCAAGATATTAGGATACAATGGGTACACAACCGCCCCCTTAATCTGCCTCCCAGAGACAACAGGGTCAGTAAAGGTATTAACAATACAATAGGGTCCCAACCTCCACTATCTATTACTGGCCGAAATCAGTTCCAGGGATGGCTTGACCGGGGTAAATGTCTGGGGGGGCTGATTTATACAACATATTAGTGCAACATGGGGGGGGGTTCTGACATTAAACTGAAACAATGGCGACCACTCCCTGGTTACAGGGATTATCTCTATGGCTGCCAGAGATAATCCCCTCAGCAAGTGATGAGATTATATACTTGTGGGAGGCAGAATGGCTCTGGGGGGGGAGAGTGGCAAGCTTGGAGACAGATGTGCATAACTGTGGGCAGTTGTGCATAACTGGGGGGCATGTTGGCAAATAAAAGGAAATATAAACCAAAAATGCATTTTTTTCATAGTTTTTATTAAATATGAAAAATAGCTTACATGTGTTACTAGTAAAAAAAAATTCCTAAAGAGTAGTCTTTTTGTTCTCTAATTACCATATTTGCTCGATTATAACACAAGGTTTTTTTCAGAGCAAATGCTCTGAAAAATAACCATCATCTTATATTTGTCATGACACTGGTAAGCAGGTCGGGTAGGAGCCCAGTAGCAGGGGATACAAGGGGTTCTGTCTGTACCCCACGATGCATGACGGTTAGTGGGATGGTACAGACAGGCGCAATGAAACAGCACAGGTAGAATACTTGGAAAGGTACTGTATTAATAAGGGTAACAGGAACAGCAAGTACAGGCAGTAAGTCTTTAGGCAGGATGCCCACTGGCAGGGCTGACAGGTACGGAGCCCCACTGGCAGGGCTGACGGGTACGGAGGCCCACTGGCAGGGCTGACGGGTACGGAGGCCCACTGGTGGGTACGGAGGCCCACTGGCAGGGCTGGCGGGTACGGAGGCCCACTGGATGGGCAGACGGGTATGGAGGCCCACTGGATGGGCAGACGGCAGGAAGCCCACTGGCAGAGCAGACGGCAGGAAGCCCACTGGAGGGGCAGACGGCAGGAAGCCCACTGGCAGGGCAGACGGCAGGTAGCCCACTGGCAGGGCAGACGGCAGGTAGCCCACTGGCAGGGCAGGTGGCAGGATCGGGCACGGGCTACAAGGCCAAAGCAGAGCGGTCCAAACACTCTAATGCAAAGGCCCTGACTAAAGGGCAGGTCAGGTTTATAAAGGCAGGGCTTCACTCTGGTGATCAGACTCAGCTGTACCTGGTTATCTCATCCTGAGCACTCTAGAAGGAGGAAGGTGGCCACTAGTGGTAGCAACTGGACATAACAGCAAAATAATTATGCATGGTCCGGGCTAGCAGGGTGGAATCCTGACAATATTCGAGGTCGCCTTCTAATCAGACCAATAGAGGCCTGACTACAAGTCGAAGATCCAGATCTCCCGCAGCGCTGCAGAGGACTTGGATCCTCCTCTCCGACAGCCGGTGGAGGTCCGTGCGATGCAGCACTTCTGCCAGGGCTTCTACGACGGAGCGCCGGCGTCACATGACCTTCTGGTGCACATTCATAGAAGCCCCGGCAGGAGTGCCAGCAGCAGCAGCAAAGGTTGTCTGCGCGCATCGCACAGACCTTTACTGGCTGCCACCACTACTCACCAAGGAATCTGCAGCACAGGGAGAAGTCTAGGGAAGCACTGGTAAGTTGGGGAAGGGTAAGAGTAGCATATGGGGAGTATAAGGGCTTTCTGGAGGCAGAGTGGCATATAGGGGGTTAAAAAGAATATCAGGGAGGCAGATTAATATTTAAATTTTGAGGGGTTATAATCAAGCAAATATGGTAATATTCAATTTTTTGGGGGGTCGTTTTATAATCTGGGTCCTCTTATAATCGAGCAAATATGGTACATCAAGGTGTCCCTTGATCAAATATGTGTCCCTGTTATGAGAAAGATATTACAATTGCTACAATTAGTAATTTAAGATTATTTGCTCGATTATAAGACACGGTTTTTTTCAGAGCAAATGCTCTGAAAAATACCGCGCGTCTTATAATCAGACCTCAAATGGTTCTGACTATGAGACTAAGATCCAACTTCCGCTGGAAGGAAGGGAATTCTCTCTGATAGCCAGGGAAGGTCTGTGCGATGGACGCAGACAACCCCCACTGCTAACCGCACCTCCTTCCGTCTGCAGCGGAAGTTGCCTAAGCGAATCGCGTAGACGTCTACACGCTGCCTGGACAACACACCAGGAGTCAGAAGCACCAGTACGTTTTTTTTTTTGGGAGGGGTGTTAAATGGGGGGCATAAGGCATTTCTGTAGGCAGAGTGCTCTATGTGCCTTTTAACCCCCTTAATGCCACTCTGCCTCCAGAAATGCCTT
>VKOC01033837.1:0-15373 GCA_009364415.1 Spea multiplicata | reverse complement strand
AATTTGCAGCTAAGAAGTCAAACTGAGACGCAAGTCAAGCACACATTTTTGTGAAAACATCTGGATTCAAATTCTGCTTGTCCAAATTTGGTTTCAAAGGTTTTTGAACATTTTTATATATTTTTTTAATTACATATTTTTAAATTCCTATACAATTGGGTTTTGGGTTCCAATTTTGATACAAAGTGATAACAGTTTAGTTACCATAACATTAAATTGTATATTTCTGCCAAAAAAATCAACTTTTACTACTTTGGACTCAGGTTGCTTTGTCAAACCTATTTTGTCAGAGACAATTGGGGAGAAATGCTAGCTAGACATTTGTCACATCCTTGACAGCCACATCAGTGTCTCACAAGATAAATTAAGGTACATTCTGGGTTCTATATCCATGGGTTGTTGTGATATTGTCAGAGTTTCTTACATTACACCCCATTATAATACTAAAATGTTATTTAACTAAAATGAAAAAAGGGTCACCTGAGCCATCAACCAGGGGGCGGTCGATGATTGCCCCCACTTTCCCCAACCTGTGTATTGTGGGGAGAAGGGTGATAAAATACACCAATAGGTATATTGCCAAGGCTTATTTTATTACAGCTCTCCTTGATTAAATTGAGTCCTCAGGACCCCTGTTTTGCCTTTTTTGTATTTCTTTAATTACAAGGGGGAGTCTCAACCTTGTTCCACCTTGCATTTTCAGCTCACAGGCACTTCACAGACTAATGAATTTGAGCATTGCCTGCTTTTTTTACGTGCTTGGTGATACAAATTCAAATGTTTGCATTCGCAATTTAATGATTATAGTCATTAATCAGTGGCGTTTCCAGCAATCATGCTTAGTGGAGACATGGCAGGACATGGACAAATGTAGAGAAGCAATTATAAAACACTATATACCGAATATACATATGTATATATGTTCATTATCTCTCCTCTTTCTGCCTATCTCACCCTTTCTCATAACCCCTTTATCTGTACCCTTTCTATTTATCTCTGCCTTTCTCTTTGATCCTCCCTTTTATCATTATGTCTACAATTTCTCTTTATCTCAGTTTTCCTTTTTCTCTTTAACACTTCTGCTTCTTTCTATTTATCTCTCCCTTTTCTCCCCATATCGTTCATGTATATTTATATCTCCCCTTTTTCTTTAGAAGTCTTTTTCTCACTCCCCCCTTCTCTTTATCTCATCTCTTCCTTTTCTATTTAGATCATTTTTATCTCTTCCCTATTCCTTTTTTCTCGTTTGGTCCTCTATCTGCTCACCCTTTCTCTTTAGATCTCTTCCGCTTTCCCACTTACCATACTTTTTATCTCTCCATTTTCTCCTCATGGTTGTCTCTTTTTCTTTATCTCTCCCTTTTCTCCCTACCTCCCATCTCTTTGATCTTCTGCTTTCTCATAGCACCTATTTCTCTTTATAGCATCCCTTTTCTCTTCTCTCCCTTTCTTATTTACCCCCTTTTCTTTATCTCTTCTCCTTCTCTTTGATCCCTCCTCTTATTGTCAGTCTCATTCTCTCTACTTTATATCTCTCCCTTTCTCTTTATATCTCCTCCTATTTCACTGTATCTCACCCTTTTCTCCTATCTCCCCATTTTCTTATCTCCCCTTTTCTCATTATCTATCCCCTTTCTCTTTCTATTCTCCTCTTTGTGTCTCCTCTTATTCACTATCTCTCCACCTTTTCTTAACCTCTCATCTTTTTTGTTATCTCTCCCTATATATATATATATATATATATATTATATTATTTATATATATATATATATATCACTGTGTGGTTGTAGATGTGATTTATCTGGACTTTGCTAAGGCATTTGAAATGGTTCCACATAAAAGGCTACTCTACAAATGAACAGAAATAGGCTAAGGGGCAAATGTCTGTTTTTGGATTGGAAATTGTCTAAAATATAGAATTCAGAGAGTTGTTGTGAGTGGCTGTTTCTCAGACTGTACGCAGGTATTAAGTGGAGTGCCTCAGGGGTCTGTCCTGGGTCCTCTTCTTTTTAACTTATTTATAAATGATCTCCCAAGCTGCATTGAGAGCCATGTCCATTTTTTGCAGGTGACACATAATAAGGCAGGGTAATTCAGACTAATCTGGATGTTTCTTCTTTGCAGGAGGATTTAGACAGAGTTGGGGACGAGCAAATGGGAGATGAGTTTCAACATAGACAAATGCAAAGTTATGCATTATGGCAAAATAATAAAAATGCAACATATTCTATAAATGGAATATCCTTGGGAAAAACTACCAATGAGAAGGACTTAGGAAAAATGGTTGACAATAGACTAGACAACAGTGTGCAATGCCAAGGGCCAATAAGGTTTTGGCATGCATAAAAAGAGGCATTGATTAATGGGAGGAGGATATCATCTTGCCTTTTTAAAGGTCAATAGAAAGACCTCACCTTGAATATGCGGTACAATTCTGGGCACCGGTTCTTAAAAAGGACATTATGGAACTAGAAAAAGTGCAAACGAGGGCTACAAAATTAATAAGAGGACTGGAGATATTAGTTATGAAGGGAAACTAAACAAGTTACATTTATATACACTAGAATAACGGCATCTTAGAGGGGATTTGATAACATTATATAAATATATGCAGGGCCAAAATAAAGAGCTCTTCAGTGACCTGTTCATTAACAGAAATGTACAAAGAACATGCGATCCCCCTCTGAGACTGGAAGAGTGGAGATTTCATAGACAACAAAGGAAGTGATTCTTTACAGTAAGGACAATAAAGGTATGAAATTCACTGCCAAAGGAGGTGGTGTTATCAAATACATTAGATGCCTTCAAAATGGGTCTGGATATTTTTTTTTGCCTCTTGGAGCCAAGAAGGGATTTTTCCCTGATGGCAGAATTTGAAGTAGCTTAATTAGGGGTTTTTGCCTTCTTTTGGATCAAGAATAGGAAGGTTAGGTAGAAGGGTTGAACTTGATGGACTTAGGTCTTTTTTCAACCTTATGTACTATGTAACTATTTTAGTTCTCATCAGGCCCAGACTGGGGAAAAAATTTTTACTTACCGTAAATTCCTTTTTACTTAATACAGTGGCAGTATGACTGGGTAGTGTTCTCTTCCTAGTGGACAAGACGCTAAAAGGATTGAAAGGGTTAAGTCACGGAGAAACTCCTCCTACTTATCCATAAAAGCAAGCTTCGACTGAACAGCCCCAGTGGGTAACAAGAACACAAAACTGCTTGCAAAAATGATTTATTAGAAACAAAGGGAGGGAAATCCGTACTGTCACTGTATTAAGGAAAAAGGAATATTTGGTGAGTAAAAATTTCCATTTTTCCTGCCATACAGTGGCAGTATGACTGGCATGTAACAAGATCCTGTAGGAAAGGGAGGGCAAACAAATCCTCAGGAAATAACAGCTTGGAGCACCTTATGCCCAAAATTCGCTGCCGAGGATGAGAAGACATCTAGCCGGTAGTGACGAACGAATGTATTGAATGACGACCACGTAGCTTCCCTGCAAATATCCTCTGGTGAAGCGGAAGCCTTCTCAGCCCATGAAGCAGACACGGCCCTGGTGGAGTGGGCCGTGATCGGAGATAACAAGGGTAGGTCAGAGACTTGGTAGCCCATGTGAATCGTTTCCGTGATCCATCTTGGCAAAGTAGCCTTAGTGGCAGCCTTACCGCCAAAAGACCACACCAAGAAACGAAAAGCTGGTCGGTGGAACGGATGGAGAAAGTCCTAGCAATATATAACTCCAAGGCTCTCTTAACATCCAACATGTGCCACTTAGCTTCCTCTGGAGAGGAAGGAGACGGAAAAAATGATGGAAGCACCAAGGGCTGATTAATAGTGGACTTCAGAAGAAAGGAGGGCTGAAGGTAGAGAACAACTTTATCCTGATGGAAGATGGTAAACTTGTCTGAGGATGAAAGGACTTGGATTTCACCTACACGTTTGGCAGACGTAATCACCACTAAGAACACAGTCTTTAACAAGAGGTTCAAACGGAGCAGAGCATAGGGCGTTAAGAGCCACGGTAAGATCCCAGGACAGGAAGTGAGTTCTTCTCGGAGAACGTTGAATTGTAATGGCCTTAAAAACCGTCTAACCAGTACATGCAGGGGAGGGCTGGCAGCCTAAGGCCTGGGGGGCAAGTCTATTCAACTGGCCCATTGCACCATCAAAGCGGCTGCGAGCGACATTGAAAGCGGCCGTTGTGCGGCAGTCACTCCACCAGCGCCTAATGAAATTAAAGTGGCTGGTGTGCATGCACCGCATGCCTCAGCTCTTCATCACACCCCTTTTAAGACGAGGGAAGAGGAGCTGAGGCATGGCCATTGGGTCTGACAGCCGCATAATGCAGGGGCGTACCTAGAGTATTTGGCACCTGTGGCAGACCCTGTATGTGGCACCCCCACACACACTTTAAAACTGTATAGTTTCTATGGTTAGGCAAACATTGACAGGGGTACAGCATATTTGTTATCATTATATACTTAGGGATTATGCAGTACCACCGTCAATGTGTGCCTATACATTGAGCCAGACACTGACAACCTCTATCACTATATACTAAGCCAAACATTGATGTGGTGTAGGCTTACCACTTTAGTGACTGGCATAGTATATAGTAGGGATGCACCGAAATGAAAATTCTGGACTGAAACTAAAAATTCAGCATTCACTTGGCCAAAACTGAAAAAAAAACAAAAAAAAACAACTTTAAAATACTTTATTAAAAGTAACACCAAAATTAGACAAAAAAATCAACAACAATATTAACATATTAACAATATATATATACACATATATACAACAACAATCACAATCCTATCATGCCCAGGTTCTAGCATGTGCTGGCTGACTTAGCATGATAGGAGTGTGATTGCTGTTTGCAATTATATATATATTAATACTGTCATTGAATTATTCTGTCCAATAAAAGTGTTAACACACCGAAGTTGGACCAAAAAATAATTTATAACAGCAATCACACTCCTATCATGCCTAGGCAGCCACTACATGCTGGAATCTGGGCATGAAAGGAATGTGATTACGGACTCCCTATGCCAAGCTATCCCCCAACACTTACACATCCATTTCGCCTGGAGGCCATCAAATCTATATCCGGAAGGCCAAATCTTGACACCAGGGAGGTGAAGGTCCTTTTGGTCAAGGACCACTCTGCTTGAGACCATCTTAGCCTGCTTAGATCGTCTGCAATGCAATTGTCGCAGCCTCTTATGTGTGTAGCCAATAAGTCTTCCAGATGAAGACGGGCCCAACTCATTATAGCCGAACAAAGAGCCTGCAGGCTCCTTACTCGTGTACCCCCTTGTTTGTTTACATGCGCGACTGTTGTAGCGTTGTCCGACTGAATCTTCACGGCACAACCTTCCAATTGGGGCCTGAAGGCTACTAGTGCTTGAAGAACCGCTTTTAGTTCCCGGTAATCGGACGAACAAAGCGAATCTTCCAGAGACCAGATTCCTTGCCTGAAGTGATAACTTAAATGGCCGCCCCAACCGATACCGGAAACATCCGGTGCTCGTGGCCCTCCTGATAGAGCACGTCGGATGAAATTGAAGCGACCTGACCTTTCTTATGATTTTCCTGATTTTTTCGGAAGGTAGAAAAACGTTGGGAAATCGAATCCACCTCTAGGCCGAGGAATTGGATCCTGGTGGAAGGTATGAGGTTGGATTTGCAGCCGTGCTCTTCCAGCAACCACATTGTGGTGACTAGATCCGCCCGGAGCTCCTTTGAAGATTCGGCCTTGATGAGCCAGTCGTCCAGATAAGGAACGGTGGAAATCCCTTTTTCCTGTAGAGAAGCCGTCAAGGGACACAAAATCTTTGTAAAGATCCTTGGGGCCGACAACAGACCGAACAGAAGGGCCTTGAACTGGAAATGATGAATTTTTCCTTTTAAACGGATTGAAAACTTGAGAAACCTTCTGGAAATCTCTGCAATTGGAACGTGAAGGTAAGCGTCCTTCAGGTCCAAAGTAGCCATGACGTCTCCCTTCTGAAGAAATGTTCTCCATACTAAAGTGGCGATACTGGATGCAGGTGTTGACTCTTTTTAGATCCAAAATGGGTCAAAAGGATCCGTCCGGCTTTGGGACTAGAAACAGTCTGTAATAGACTCCTTGGAAGCGTTGAGATATTTGAACTCTCTCTATAACCCCTTTTGATAGGAGAGATAGGCTCGCCGAATGTAGAGCAAAATTTTTCAGCGATGATGCATATGAAGAAATCAGGAACTGACTTCTGGGAAGAGAGAAGAAACCGATCCTGTACCCCTCTGAAACGATTTTCCGAATCCAACTATTGTGTATAGTCTGTTCCCAAATATGCACTACCCGGTCGTACTGCCACTGTCAGGAAAAAATAGGCCCGGGCATTTAAGACTGATCAGCCCATTTTTATTTATTTTTTGTCACTGTAATCAATTAGCATTACATAAATATATAGTAAATGAATCACAAAGTCATGCAATTTATAAAGTGCTATATCTTTAATGAAAGATTCAAAACAGTAACTAATCTTTGTCTGTTTAGTTGGTACTAAAGTGGCAGTGTGGCACTCCTTGGGCCTTGGTTGGTCAGATCACCCTCACGACGAGTGAGTCTGTCAGTCACAGACTCACAGCACAGCAGGGAAGAGACTCAAACCACCGCAAATGCGGTGCTCAGCCAATCCTCTAGGGGGAGCAATGTGATTAAAAAAAGTCATCATACATGGGACCCCTGAAGCCACAATTTAGTGCCACTAATCATTTTTAATAAGACACCCAAACACACACACCAGGACAGGCTCTGCTACCCAGACACATACAACAGGACAGGCTCTGCCACACCGATACCCAAACACCCACACCAGGACAGGCTCTGACACACAGACACCCAAAAACACACACAAAGCAGTCACAGTATCTGCCACACCAACACCCAAACACACACACACCATGACAGGCCCTGCAACACCGACACCCAAACACACACACAACAGGATAGGCTCTGCCACACTGACACCCAAACACAAACACCAGGACAGGCCCTGCCATACTGACACCCACATCCAGAGGGTTTCCACGGACAGTTTCCCTTTGGTATTGATTTATGTGATGGCCGCAGCTGGCCCTCTTGTGTATTGATGCTGCCAGCCCCCACGTGTATTTGTGCACTCCAGAGAGCCCCCATTGTATATTTATGCCCCCAGCCAGGCCCACATTGTATATTTATCCCACCAGACAGCCCCACTTTAGTATTGATTTATGTGATGCCCCACACAGCACCCGCTTGTGAATTAATGCCCCATGCCCTTGTGTATTGCCCCCAGCAGTGCCACATTGTATATTTATGTCAGCCAGCCCCCTTTAGTATCAAATCAGATCTGGCACCCAGACCTGCCTAGGACCCAGATTGCCATCTTTGCCCCCAAAACAACCTGCCTGTGGCATCTTTGCCCCCTAAACAGCTTGCCTGTGGCATCTTTGCCACCAAAACAGCTTGCCAAATATTTATTCACTAATTCACAGATAATCATTCACTCATTCAGATATTCATTCATATATTGATACTCATTAATTCACTCATTTACATATACTCATTCACAAACATTCACTCACTCCTTCACAGATACTCACTCACATACTCCTTCATACAGCCTCCCTCACCCCTTACTGAACTGAAGATGTACGCGCCGCTCGCAGACTTCCGCAAACAACCTGTTCTACTGCACAGGAGAAGCAGACGCCCAGCAGGGTCATGTGACGTAGGTGACGTACGTAACGTGACTCTGTTGGATTCCTGGGTCCTCCTGGCGGTAGAAGAGACAAGTAAGTAGCGGGCCCCCGGCGGAATTGATTGCGGGCCCAGTTGCAGTTGCTGCGGGCTTAAGGGGCAGGTGCCCCTGTTGCCCTGCGTTAAGGACAGCAGTGTAGTCTGTATAGGCCCAGTCAGTCTGGTCCTGACCGGGCCTATTTTAAGGAAGGGACCTGGAGCTGCAGCTCCATCAGCCTATACGTCAATCCGGCCCTAGGCCTGGTTCTCATTATCTCCCCTTTTCTCTTTCTTTCCCTTTTCCTCATCTCTCTTCTTCCTCATTATCCCCCTTCTCACTAATCCCTAATAGCTCTCCCCTTCACTTAGCTTTTACAAAGTCCTGTGGCGTGAGGTCTGTTTGTACACAACTCTGCCTCACTGCTCTGTCAAGGTGTGTGCGGCTTCCATTGGATATGATGTCATGTTCTAGCACACAGCATTAATAGTTGTTGCACTTTGTGAGGAAGCAGGGAGACAGAAGTTCTCCCCAACCAGCCCTGCTTTTCCAGTAGTGCTGGAGGGCTACATGGGGGGACAATATTATGTAGGGAGGCCGTGGCCACCTATAGCCCCCCTTTCCATGCAACTATTTTGTTTATAAAGTATCCCTAATTAAAATAGTTTCCTTTCAAATGCTATTAATTTTAAATGGAAAATGACATAGCTTTTTTTTTTTAAAAAAAAACTTTTGTTAAAACTGCCTATAGGGTGTGCTTCTTGATTGGTAATGTAAAAGTAAAATGCTATTTTACCCCAGTGAAGCTGATGTATAACTTAAGCGATGGTAAATTAAACATTTTCAAAATGGTAACATAGTGAAAGTAATTTGAGATATTTAAAGCCCATGTATACTGTAAAACTGTGTTTTTTGGTCATAAAAGAAATTAGGATATAAAACTGATTTTCCAGATGAAAACATTTATGATTACACTAAATTAATCACACAAAATCATTTTACTGGTCTTCCCAGAAATAATATGAATCACACCACATTCAGCATGATTTGATCTATCTTTCATTAAAACAGTAATATCATTCAAATTATTCTGGATAGTGGATGTGACTCAGAAGCCTGGTTACTTAAAATTCTTTAAAAAGACATAACATGTTAAATATTCTGTGGTTGTGTAAAACAAAAGGCAATGGGACATCTGATGTTTTACTAATTAAACTAAGAAGTAAGTCAAGTAAACTCTCTGGATTCAAATTTTTTAGGTCCAAATCTTATGAGATCATGAGCGTATTTAATATTTTTAAATTAAAAATAGCTCTCACTCATGAAATAAACATAAGGGACAAATTCCTCTGATGGTGGTAGAGTAATATCTTCTGTATGTTATTCTAGAGATGTTTATAAATCTTGTGATTGACCTTATAAATGAGAGTGGCTCTTTTTTTGACAGTTGACAGTTGAACTGAATGGTTGCATAATCTGTGAGCTCTTAGCCTAAAACAGAAAAAAAACAGAAAAAAACGTCAAAATCCAGCAAATAAGTACAGTAAAAGACCACTGTAACAAACACAAAACCGGCTAAACCTAAGAAGGCAGCTCAAAAACAGGTATTCACCTTAAGTGATTAATTTAAAAGCCGAAACGAAGCCTCCAACATCAACACCAATGCGGCCAGCCATGGAACAGGAGGAACCGCTGATCTCTGATTCAATTGCCTATAGTACATCAAACATCACAGAAATGGTGACAAATAGCATTGGAGAAACTTTAGATTCAATACTATCAGATTTTAAGAGTGAAATGAAACAAAAACTTCAGTCACTACACACTGATCTCACCCGCACGATTAACAAATTAGGCCAGAGAACGGCCACAGTGGAAACTAAATTAGATGATCTCATTGACTCACACAATTCAGTAATAGAAAAAATGGAATCCCATGATGGGGAACTAGAAAGATTAAAGAAAATAATAGATCTAGAAAATCTTAAATAATAGATCTAGAAGACAGATCACGCAGGGGCAATTTAAGAATAAGGGGAATCCCCAAAACTGTCAAATACAATGAGTTAATACCCTTTATACAGGAATATCCAAAATGCTTCACAGATAAATTCCTAAAAAAAATGTTGGAAACGGACAGGGTGCACAGAATCCCAAAGGGAAATGGAGCATCTAAACAGGCCCCAAGAGACGTGATCATTAAAGTGCATCACTACCCCCAAAGAGATGCCTTACTCAGGGGAAGTAGACAACAGGCGCATTTACCTGACACATTTAATGACATCGCATTATTCGCAGACCTTTCGGCAGAGACGCTAACATGGAGAAGAGCGATGAAACCTATGCTGGAGATCCTACAAACGAACAGGATACAACATGGGGTTTCCCATGTCGGCTCCTTGTCCTTAAAGATGGCGCAAACTTTGTCTGATCGTGGTAATTTCAACACCACTCTTACAGCCCCAAAAGCTGTTGACCATAAGGAGTCTGCTGTTTCACTTATAATACTGGGATAGCGGTTTACTCAGAGGCATACTTAATGATGAAAGTTATATAATATAAAATTGTACAATACCTAATGGATATAATACACAAAAATTCTTTACCTTTTAAGAACAATTCCTCTAAATTTTCAAGTCAAACTCCTTAAAAATATCCAAGGAACCATAAATAGATACATTAGAGGGGAAAAAAGTTAGTATGTCGACCTTATATAGACACATCCTCAAAGGAGGTATGGGTATTCCTAATGTTTTACTTTATCATAAAGCGGCCATATTATCTCAACTAGTCTTATTCCTCTCAAGCCCTATTGGACAAACAATATCCCAATCAAACCAAGAGCAACCATGGCAACATTAACTTATGCTTTAAAAATATGGATAACATTTTTAACCCCTTCGTGACAAAGGCTGGTTTTACTGTTTGTTCCCCTGGTGACAATGGCCTTTTTAACATTTCTGCGCTGCTCGCGTTTAGCTGTAATTTTCTTCTTTCCCGTTTACTGAACCCACACACATTAGATATTGTTTTTTTCAGGACAAGAAGGGCTTTCTTTAGATGACATTGTTTTGATTGTATCATATTATTTACTATTAAAAAAATTATAAAATATGGTGAAAAATTTAGAAAAAAATGACTGTTTCTAACTTTTAGTTGAAAAATCTTTTACTCATCTATAAAAGGTAATGAAAAAACCTGCTAAATAGATTCTACTATTTGTCCTGAGTTTAGAAATACCCAATGTTTTTATGTTTTTTTTGCTTTTTCCTACACATTATGGGGCAATAAGTACAGGTAGCGTTTTGCTATTTCAAAGCCATTTTTTCCAAATCTGGTAATTCTTCCCCCCATGTACCATTTCGGATATCTTTAAACCCGGCCAATGCAATTTACCCCATCAAGTCATATATTTTTGAAAACTAGACAGCCCAGGGTATTCCAAATGCTAGTATTTTAACTCTTTCCATGCACCATATCTACCACCAGTCTTTGTCAAACTTTGTGGTAGTCATTTTTTTGCATTTGTTTTGTCACACACATTTTACTTCAGGTATGAATTAAAATGTTCTCGTTTATGTCACTATCACAAAACACCCCAATATGTGCTCAGCAACATCTCCTGAGCGCAGCGATACCCCACATGAATGATTTTGCCTGGCTGTTTGGGGGCAAAAGGGCCACATTTGGGGCATGCGCATTTTTCAATGTTGAACTTTGGCATTTGGGGATCCACTGCCCATGCCCTATTTGGTACATCTTTGAGCCGGGCCATTTCAGTGTGCCCTATAAAACCATATGTTTTTCAAAACTAGACATCCCAGGGTATTTTAAATGCTGGTATTTTAACTCTTTGCATGCACACATTTTACCACCAGCATTTTTTCAAAGTTTGCAGTAGTATTTTTGTGTGTGTATTTTTTCCACACACACCTACTTTATGTATGAATTTACAGCTCCTGGTATATGCCGCTGTCACACGACACCCCATAATGTGTTCAGCAACATCTCCTGAGTGCAGTGATACCCCACATGCATGGGTGTGTCATTTTTTTGGGGAACTAAAAGGCCACATTTGGTACGTGTGCATTTTTCTAATTGGAAATTAGATGTGTGGCCATCCTTCCCCCGGTGTTAATTGGGACGTTGTTGAACCTGGCCCATTCAATTTACCCCATCAAATCATACATTTTTTAAAAGTAGACACCCCACGGGCATTTAATATGCCAGTATTTTAACTCTTTCCATGCGAGAATTGTTTTAAGCTAATATGCTAATTTTAGGACTTGCTCACAAAAATATATTTTATATATATATATTTTATTTATTTTTTATTTTTTTTTTTTTTTTAACATTTTTTTCAACTTGGAGGTTCCCCTGATAGTGACATCAGTGGAAATGATTTTTACATTTTACTAGTTTTTTACTATTTTTTTTCTAATTATTATTAATTTTATTTTATTTTTTAATTTATTTTTACTAATCACACTGTGATTAGAAAGCTGGGCTCCATTGACTTGCATGGTGAATGCAGTACCTGTATTCAACCTGCAAGTGGAGCCAAAGTTCTCTAGATGGTCTGGACCATCTAGCGAACTTTTAAAATTTGTGGTTCCTGTTATAGGACGGCGGCCATCTTCCTTGATGGCGAAGATTGCCGGCGGCTGCGGCTGTGACCGCTCTCCGGAGAGGTCACAGCCCATCAAAAGGTTAGTGTTTGGTGTCGCTGGATGCCTCCTGATCGAGGCATTCCAGCGACACCATTTAAGTTTAGGAGGCGATCGTCGATCGCCTCCTAAACGCTTTTAAAACGGGCGTCCGCCGCCATACAAAGTATGGCGGATGTTGACGCCCCGTGGAGGGGCCAGAGATGGCCCCTTCGTTCCGATCGTGGCGTTGCTGAATGCCTCGAGGTCGAGGCATTCAGCAACGTTTTTTGGGTGCAGAAAGCGAAAACAGATCGCTTTCTGCACCCGTTTAATGACGTGCCGGTCCTGGCACGTCAATTGTCGCAAAGCACATGCTTTTGCGTGTCGTGCCAGGACCGGCAATTGTCATCAAGGGGTTAAAATCCTTCTACTTGGAAAATATTCTGTCAATAATAGCCCCACTACAAAATCTACACCTGGGTTAAACATCGCATACTGAGTATTATGTAACATAATTTCAATTTCTCAAATAATAGACACCTCAAAAAACTGAAATCTTTTGAATGTTTGAGGGAAGAGTTTAATCTTCGCCCCAGAGAAATTTTTAACTATTTAAAAATTAAAAAGTACTTAGACCCACCAGCTTTCTTACAGAACTTCATGCTAAAATACTTTATAGGTGGCACTACACACCTGAGAAATAGCACACGTTTTACCCCAAAAGACCGAATATATGTTGGCGGAAATGCAGCCAAATTGGCACTCATCATATTTTGGTCCTGTCCAAATCTGGTCTCAATTATTCAAACATATGAGTGAAACCCTAATAATCCAGATTCCAATGGATCCAAAGGTAGGGATTTTGGGAATCTATCCGCAATATACACCACACAAATTCAGGAAAATATAGCTTTTTAAACAGTTTTTAGCTAAACTATGGAATATAGATGACACACATATACATAGATAGACCACCTCATATGGCAGCAATGACAGCAAATATAATTTATCCATGCTCGTGTTCAGGATCAATCCTTAAATATCTGAAAGCATACACAACTTTCACCATAATGGTTGTTTTTGTTATACTTTAATTTTTCCTTTGTTATTTTTATTTTTACACTTTCTTATAATTTTGTTCCTTTCATATTCGCAACTGATTATCTTGAAATATTCAATCTTTATGTTGTGATGTAATTAACTGTAAACGGAGTATCGAGGTCACAAATGAAATTATCTCGGTGTTGCCATGTAATAACTTTATCATTAACCAACACATTTCTTTATTCTGTAACAGAGTTTGATATACATGCAAAAAAAATAATTTAATCAAAACTTTTCAATGAAAACGTATTATATATATAAAAAAATGAGAGTGGCTCCCCTGCAGGTCTTGAAGAGGGTGTGCCAAGAAATGCAAACTCTACATAATTTAATTAATAGAGGAGAGGGTCTGTGCCATTCATGTAGAGTCAATATTGTGCTTTATTTGTAAAGTCAAGTTTTGTCCTTTAGCTGACAATGAGGTTGTCCAAATATTAGGATTCTGTTGAAAATGAACATGGGCTGTGCCTTTGTTCTAACAAAGCAACGGATTGCTTTTGATTCTATTCTTACGTATAGAAAGTCAGTTATGATGACCTTTAAAGCTCTAACAAAGCAACTGATTGCTTTTGATTTTATCCTCACATATAAAAAGTCAGTTATGGTGATCTGTAAAGCTTTACATAATTCATACACATACACGTTTGCACATTCACACAGTAAGTTATTTAAGGTTCATTATATACAGCATTACAGCACTCACAAACTCACTGCTCCTGGATTTGCCAACATCTCGGGGGTTAGAAAAGTCTCCCATTTTCTCATCAATCTAGCACTGTAAATAGAGATTGAACTAAAATGGGTTGTTTTGACACAGATTGAAACTGTCAGTTTACACTAAGGTTTGGCAGCGCTCCAAGCAATTGTTGTTCAGAGCTCTAAAACACTGTGCTAGGCAACTGAAAAGGATAAATTCACTGTATTTTATAACAGTGGATTTGTTTTAGTAACCCTGCATTGATCTGACATTTTACATTTTGCGCACCATTTTTGTATTACTATTCGGTTTAGCTAATGAAGACATACTACCCTACTAGACTTCTGTATGTTAATAATGGCAGGAAAGACAGATTGTAAAGTACTGTAGTGCAGAAGTTCATAGATTATTGAGCCTGGGAGCAAATATGTAAAATGAATTAGACCCCAGGACCTACTTTCCTGTTTCGTTCAGGGTGACCTTTTAGAAGTTTTGTTCTGTAAAACATGCTGTTATTTATTTAACTCTGTAATGTAAAGACCATCTCCTAAAAATTCTGTTGTTTCTATGTATACATGCCTATACATTGGCTAAGGCATAGACTTACTTACGTGTTTTACAGGAACAAATGGCATGCACTACTTGAGACACTGCTAATAATCTAGAAAGTGGCATCTCAGTATTCTTTATTGCACTGGCATCTTATTACTTAAGCTGGCATCTGCTGGCATCTTATTACTTAATGGACCATCTGCCTAAGAAATCAAGCACTGTGTAATGTGTGGCATAAATCCTATCCCATCAGATGTTTTACCTAAGAAAATAAAGTAATAATTGCCTTTGGTTGGTTTAGTATATTGCTTTAGATAAACTTTCACTGAGTTGATGTTTCTATCCATGGTTTGCAAACCTTTTTTTTTACATTAGATAACCAACAAGTATTTATACAGCGCTTTTCTCCCAGTGGGGCTCAAAGCACTTTACAGATATATGCATACGAGAAAAAGAGTGAATTATCTAAAGGATTGGGAGAAAAAATGGGATTTAAGTCTTTTTTTAAAAGTCTATAACGATGGTGGTAGAGATGGTGGAATTGATACTGGTCAGTGAGGGAACTACCGGGGTCGCAGGGGTCGCGACTGCGACCGGGCCCTGGAGTT
>VKOC01033836.1:0-13758 GCA_009364415.1 Spea multiplicata | reverse complement strand
TACTAAAGTATTTTACAAGGGGCATTTTAACTTTTTATTTAACCCTTTTAACATCAGTCTGTAAAATTTCATTTTTTTCATTTTTAACAAACCCATTCTATCCAAACACAATATTTCAGTACATTTATTTCCCTGGGTACATGAAATGACTGAAAAAACTTTTGATTTGTACCCCCTGAGTAGAGGAATACCCAATATACATGGGTAGGCTATGCGCATTACAGATCGGTTTGCTGTGTCCATGTCTCATTTGAGACACCGTAGAGGCCCCATATTTCATTTTAACCCCCTAAAACTATATATTTCCAAAATGTAGGGAGCTCAGGGAATCTAGTTAGGGGCATATTGGCCTGTCCCATGCAGCTGATTCCACACCAGCACCTTCAAAAGTTAGTCTGACAAAAAAAGAAAACACCCAGTTTGCAGTTTCACCATTCAAAATGCACATTTCAGTTCTCAAACTTGGAATTTTGACTGATCACTTAACAATAATTTTTAAAAAAATATTTTAACTCCATATCCATAGGAGCACAACATTGACTGATATTTAGTCACCACAAGCTTGTGGGGACAAATATAACCCCATGCAATGACGTTGGCATTGAGGGGGTTAATGCTACACAAAGACATTTTTTCCCCTGGCAGCTTACACTCAATTGAGCCTCTTTACAGAAGTGATCAAAGGGCTTGTGGGGGCTCTCTTTTGCTGTTGCTGGTCTGCCTGGAAGCAGACACCTGAGCAGACAGCAGCAGCAGTGCCCACACGGTCACCATGATTATGGTGACATGGGGGCATTTTTTTCGCATGACGTACCAGGTACGTCACAGAACGAATGAGTCCACTTGGGCATGACGTACCTGGTATGTCAACAGACGTGAATGGGCTAATAAAGTAACACTGAGACATGTGACACTTCTAAACTGCAAATAACATGAATTAATATATATTATAATGCCCTTAAAAGCATTCCCCAATTAATCTAAAATTGATTGTATATATTACACACATTTTTTTAATAATATTGCATACACCTTTTGCTTATATAAATTTTTCTCTTTTTTTAAGGGTCCACTTTCAAAAATATCCAGGGTACTGGTAAATATAAATATATATCTATAAATATACATATATTATTAATAATAATTTGCTCGATTATAAGACAAGTTTTTTTCAGAACAAATGCTCTGTAAAATACCCCATCGTCTTATATTTAAGCTTGTGTTATAATCAGACCTCAAATAGATGTCTGACTACAAGACTACGATCCAGATCCCCCACAGTGATGCAGGAGACCTGGATCCTCCTCTCTGGCAGCCGGAGGACGTCTGCACGACGTGCGCAGACAACCTCTGCTGCTGCCGGCACTTCTGCCAGGGCTTCTATGATGGAGCATGACATGACCTTCCGGTGCTCCACCATAGAAGCCCCGGCAGAAGTCCCGGGTAGCAGTAGAAGTTGCCCCCACTAGACACCAGGGGACTAGGGATGCATTAGTAAGTCGGGGGCAATATAGGGGGTATAAGGCATATCAGGGGTGCAGATTGGCAAATAGGGGGGAATAAGGCATATCTGGGGAGAGAGTGGCATATAAGGTGGGCAAAGTGGCATATCAGGGAGGCAGAGTGGCATATAGGGGGTATAAGGCATATCTTGGGGCAGAGAGTGGCAGGTGGGCAAAGTGGCATATCAGGGAGGCAGAGTGGCATATAGGGGGTATAAGGCATATCTTGGGGCAGAGTAGCAAACTGTGGGGCAGATGTGCATAATGGGGGGGCAGGATGGCAAATAAAAGGAAATAAAAATAACAAATCCATTTATGTCAATCATAGTTTTTATTAAATATGAAAAAATAGTTTACATCTGAATTAATATTTACTAATAAAACATTTTCCTATATGGTGGTCTTATATTCAGTCTTTTACTTTTTTCTAAATTGATATTAAAATTTTGGGGGGTTGTCTTATAATCGAGCACATATGGTATTATATTTGATTTTCTGTTTTCTTAGTGATGATCTTAGAAAGTGTACATTACAAAGTTTTAATTTGGAATCTACAACAAAGGATTTTAACACTCTTTTGATCACTAACTATACAAATACCTAAACCTCTAATTTAAGATATTAAGACATTATTACACATGTGCTTATTGAACTAGGCAGTTGAGATGCATTGTGTCTGTATATACAGTGAATATACTTACAAAATTAGTGATTGTGCTGTACATTGTGAAGAATCATTGAATAGACACTTAAAATGGACAGTAATACCACATTATAAATGTTTGAAATATGTGTGTGTGTAAAATTACAATAATTCATGGTTACGTTAAAATAATTTATTGCAGAAAGAGTATTCACATTTAAACAGAAATAAGGTTAATAGGAAGAAATATGCATGCAGTGTGAGAGAACTGCTATTTAAGATACATTTCCCATGATATTCATATCCACTATATTTATAGATAGAAATGTGAGCCTAGTGTAAAAAAACAGTTAGCAATTCAGAAAGTGAATACACTGAATTTAATTATGCAAATAAATATGATCAAAAGAGAATTTAACTATTAAACTATGTAATTACATTTATGAAAGAATAATAATACAGAACAATATATCATTCTTTAAATATTCTATGTTTTACAGTCAGAAAAAATATTATGAAGTAATAACTACTTTTTTTGTTTTTTTTTTAATTTATTTAGCTTCTTTTCAGTGGTCAAAATCTTGGCGGAGTTAAATACGCAACTGGGAATAGATTAGGGGAGACTGGAGGCTTAATAAGAGGAAAACAAATAGTCGGTGCATTGCCAGTGAGGACTCCAGGTCTTTTAGAAGGGGTGATTAACACTGTTGGAAGTCTTACAGGGGGTACTCAAGGTGGACTTGGTGGCCTGCTTAGAGATGTGACAGAAGGCGTTGGAGACCTTGTTAATGGGCTGACTGGAGTAGATGGAGGGCTTGGGGGAGTGACAGGAATTCTTAGAGGGCTCACAGATGGAATAGGTGGTTCTGGCAGAATTGTTGGAGATGTTACTGGAGGGCTTGGAAAAAACACACAGGGACTTGGTGGCCTTACAGGGGGGCTTGGTGGGGTGACAGGACTTCTTGGAGGACTCACTTGGGAGGATAAAGCTGGGACTAATAGAGGTGCTACAGGTACTGCAAATAGAGATATATTTGATACAGATGTGAGTGGAGAAATCACAGGTAGAGGGACATTAGGACTATCAAGTGGACTAACAGATGGGTTTTCAGGTAATGCTGGACTGCCTAAAAAAAGTGTCATATTCAGTAGCGATCTTAGCACAGACTTTAATTCTGCTGGAAGACTTCCTACACGTCACCTACCAGAGGCTGCTAATGGTGGATTCTTTGGCGGTAGTAATAGATTACTTGGAAAATAAGCAAGGTATTTATATTTTTTTATATTTCTGGTTTTAATAAAAAAAACTACATTAAATGATTTATCATCTTACCAGGGTCAAAGAAAAAAAAACAAAATGTTGCTCTAAAACATGTTTACTGTTAATTTGCAATGGTATTAGTATTTAACCACAACAGAGCTTGTTGTAAAATAAGCGTCCGGCCTGTTTACTAAACTGAACTTGACTGCCAAGCTAAGTAGCACCTGACTGCAAACTCATGAAAGTTGCTATAAAAAGTATAGCAATTTGTCTTTTTACAAAAATGACACTAAAGTTAAGCATAGTCCTATTAAACAGTTCAGTGCAAAATGTAAGCAACTTGTCAGCACTTAACTGGCAGAATTGGCAACAGATTTGTAAACTAGAACTTTTAATTGAGATACAGTTTTAAATAACCTTATTATAGGATTATTATACAAAAGTATGTTAAAAAGCATAGCTAGTCTTTTTATTCATGTATATTCAATATAGCACTAAATAGGGGCAGTAAACATTATACATTTTTTTTTCTCTTGACCTATGCCTAACTTGATCTTATGATCTATGATCTTATGACAAAGTAATGATAGTATGTTATATTGATATATATTATATTGTATAGTGTATTTTGAGCATCAGTTCATGTTTTTCTATTCTTTTTCCACAGATACTGGGGAAAACACTGTATAAACACAGCTTACAATATGGAAGGTTCATTTTACAATGACAAGACTATAGTTTAAGATTTTGGTGATTACAAATTTGATTAATAAAAATCTGCATATTCATCATATCTTGTTTTTTTTTGTCATAAATCTAAAATTCATTTGTACATCTGTTTTGGTTGACATTGATTAAAATAACAGCCCACTGTATGCCCTCCAACATAATACTCTACTGATGGCCAGAAACACTTGACAGGTTGGCATATCACCACATAATACCCATACTGGGAACTTCTAAAGGTACAAGGTCCCCCCCCCCCTTGTGGTGGTGTGGCAGCAATAAGGGAGTGGTGCTAGCTGTGCATTGGGGCAGGTTAGACCCATTTAGAACCACTTAAGGACCAGGCTGGCTTTTTTTGTACCCTTTGTCGCCAAGGCTGTTTTAACCCCTTCCGTACCGGGACATGCCTGGTACTTCCTGGTCACATGTCACCGTCAGACCGGGACATACCAGGTACGTCATTGATGATAAGGGGTCCTGCGTCGCACTGCACGCTGGGATCACGAGGGCATGGCTGCTACTGACAAAAAAAAAATAAAAAATGTATATCTTTTGTTCACTGCTGATCAGCAGTATTTCACCCTAAGGGGTTAATTTTTTTCCTCATAAATTATTATTTCAGTGTGAGTAGATGTTTAGTTAGTGGGGAATTTATCAGTTAGTGGGGAATTGAGTAGGTAGGGATTAGCGTTAGGTTTTAGTCTAGAGTTAGGTAGGGCTAAAAAACAAAAAAACTAAAAATATATATATATATAAAAAATATGGATAGGTGTCCATACAGTGGAAGAGACATATACAATTTTGGCATCAGACTCTGGCACTACGTCAGATTTTGATGTGGGCCAGTTTACCAGCAGCTCTAGTGATGCTGCACCCCAGTTAAAATGAGCTGTGTTGCTTCAACTACTCCTTATCCCTCTGAAGAGTGGATCCCTGGAGCTGGCACTTTCCCAGATGCCCCCCCCTTCACTGCCGATTCCGAGAAATTTGTGTTGATGAGTCCCTCATGAAATTTAAAGGCTGGTAAGGGTTCAAGCAATACATTCCCTCTAAATGCTCCTGGTATGGGGTAACATTTTACAAATTATGTGACAGCAGTAGTGGCTACACATATTCTTTCCGGTGTATGAGGGGAAAGATGCCAAGCTTGACCCACCAGGTTAAGTGAAAAAAATGTCTGGGACCTTGCTTGCCCCTTACTGAACCAGGGTACCACTTGTACACGGACAACTATTACAAAAGTGTCCCTTTATTCAAGTTGCTGTTTTGCATGGACACGTTGGCCTGTGGCACCATAAGGCAGAACAGAATAGGGCTCCCAAAACAGCTTAGGGAAACCAAATGAAAAATTGGGGCATCCTTAGCTTTGCGCCAATAAGAACTTTTGGTTGTAAAATATAGGGACAAGAAGGGTGTGTGCATGTTAAGCACAATTTATGATGATGCCACCGTTCCTGTTCTTGCAACTCACAATGCCTTCTTAAGTTTAAAAAAATAAACCCTGCCACAAAAAACACATTTTTATCTTTTCAGCTTAAGTTACTCAGGGAAATCTTGGCTCCAGATGAACAAGACCCTTTAGTGTCTCCGATAATTCAGGAAGAACATTTTCCTTTCAAATTTCCTCCAATAAATCTAAAACACAGAAACGGTGCAGGGTGTCTTATGCCAAAGGGCACATGAAGGGCACAATATTTTACTGTTCTGGTTTCCCTGGTAAACCCGGTCTGTGCATTGGCAACTGTGTTAAGGAATGTCATACAGTTGCCAGTTACAAAAAATAATTTCATTTTTTTTTTGGTTAATATACTCTCAATACTCATAGTGTTAATGTTGTTAGATAGTTTGAGGTTTTCACTTCTTATGGTTAATATTATATTCCTCAGCTTACAATTTCCTAATCGGGTCAATTCAGTTCCCATGTTCCAGTTTTGGCCTCATAGCTTCCCTAACACATGCCTAAACCATGCATGTGAGACCTTGTTGGAATCGGGGGATGTTGGTGAACAAAATGTGGTCCTTCACTGTTGCAAGAAATTCAATGAAATTCATTGAAATTTATGCGTTAAAAACACAATAAAATGCATTGTCGTGAACTTTGGCAGACATCAGTGAAGAAATGGCTGCCTGAAAACTGTCAAAATTACCCTAGTTGAACACCTTTACTTATCTATTGTTCATAAACATATACTTTTATGGGGTAATTTACAGTGGGGGCTTCCAAAATGTCCCAAATTGGATATGGGCCCAGTAAACCAATTTCTGAAAATTTCTGAAAATTCCAAATTTAAAAACTAAAATGCGCATGTTTTGCACTCATAGCTTCCTTAAAAAATGCATGAACCATACATGTGAGGCCTTGTTGAAACCGGGGGATGTTGGTGAACACAATTTGGTGTTTTTTTCTGCAGTTGCACATATTCTATACAAAATATATGAAATCTAAAGCAACATTGCAACATATGCAAAAAATAAAATATATAATATATATATATATATATATATAAAAATACCTCAAAATTTGGTAGCAATCGGTGATAAAATCCCTGTTTGAAAAGTGTCAAAATGACCCTAGTTGTACACCTTGACTTATCTACTGTTCATAAACATATAATTTTGGGGGATAATCAGTATCCGTGACAACTATTGCAGTTATTAGCCTACCATGCCAAATTTGAAAAAAATTACATTTTAAAAACGTGATGCATGCCTTGCAATACTTGCCCTATACTGGTCAAAATTGATGAAAATCATGGCCATATTGGGTGGTTTCCAAATCAGGAAAAGTTAATGAATATATTTTGGATAATTTTTTCCCATTGGTTCAATGTGTGTACAATTTTTTCATTTTTTCCCCACCTTTTCAAGTTTATTTCAAACAAAACAATGTACTACTCAGCTTCATATGGTTTCAAATTACTTGTGCTAAAAAAAACAATATATGATTTGTGTGGGTGCACTAATTGAGAAGAGAGAAATTACAGAAAGACATAGCAAAAACACAAAAATGGCTCTGGTCTTTTAGCGCAACCTTAGTAACAAAAACATGGTCCTGAAGGGGTTAATACTTTTGCGGTGCTCATGTTTAGCAGTAATTTTCTCCTCTCTAGCAAACATCTAGCGAGTCCCCTCAAGTTATATATTGTTTTTTCAGGTTTTTTTTTCTTCATATCTAATTTCTCACTTCTATTTGAAAATCTTCATATCTCAATCTATCTCATCTAAAAGAGCTAATGGAAAAACTACTAAATAGATTCTACTATTAGTCCTAAGTTAAGAAATACCCAATGTTTTTATGTTTTTTTGGGGTTTTTTGTTGCTTTTGTCTGCAATTAATTGGGCAATAAGTACAAGTAGCGTTTCAAAACCATTTTTTTCCCAAATCTGGTCATTCTTCCCCATGTGCTATTTTGGGTATCTTTGAAGCAGGCCAATGCAGTTTACCCCATGAAACCATAGATTTTTGAAAACTAGACACCCCAAGCTATTTCAAATGGCGTGATTTTAACCCTTTCCATGCATGAGATTCTACCACCAGCCTTTGTCAACATTTGTGGTAGGTACACATGTATGCCCACACACACTGGTACACATGCATGCCCATACACACACAGGTACACATGCATGCATCACAGACACAGGTACACACACACACGCAAGTTCAGCTTTTCTGCTAAATCGGTATGAGGAGAGAGGGGTCGCACCGGACCCCCTAGAGGCACAAGCCCCATCGCAGCTGCGACCCCTGTAGTTATGCCAGTGATGGTCTGGGCTGTATGAGGATCTGTGGTAGGGCCCTTAGTTCCAGCGAAGGGTAATATTAATGCTACCACATACAAAGACATTTTGTATGGGTGCTTCCAACTTTGCTCACCAGTTTGGGGAAGACCCTTTCCTGTTCCAGCATGACTTTGTCATGGTTTGACAAGTTTGTTGTGCAGAAACTCGACTGGCCTGCACAGAGCCCTGACCTTAACCTCACTAAACACCTTTGGGATCAATTGGAATGCCAATTATGAGCCAGGTCTTCTTGTCCAACATCAGTGACTGCCCTCCTAAATGCTTTTTTAACTGAATAGACACTAATTGCTACAGACACACTTCAAAATTTTGTGGAAAGCCTTCCCAGAGGAGTGGAGGCTGTTATAGCCGCAAAGGGCGCAGGCTTTTTGAATGGGATGTCCAACAACCTCATATAGGGGTGATGGACAGGTGCCTAGGCACTTTTGGTCATATAGTGTAGAGTCTCATTAGATGAGTCACAAAGAACCATTGCAAGCACATCTGGTGGTCTATGTTTATCAGCATCCTGCATTATGCATTATTCCTTATTAGGTTAGAGAGTGTGGGCTGACAACTTATTACAGTCTGCTATGTTAAAGTTGCCAATAAAATATTTGACAATATCATTCCTTTCAGATGAAGAAAAACAAAACTTTTATATAATATTCTTTCTGTGTTCATATGAATATGTTATAACAATGTAGCTTTTGATGCAAGACTACAAATAGAGACTGTTATAATTCAAATGTAAATGTCTGAAAATACCAGCACGTCAAGTAAAGTAAATATGCCAATTACAAATATTGGTAGATGATTTTGTAAAGGTTAAATAAACATACTATCAGTGTTTTTATATTGCTAAATAAGCATTGACATAGTGTGTATTCAGCGCATCACATATTATCTGCCAGGAGTCTTTCACAGGTCTCTGTATGTGCATGGTATATGTGCTAATCTTTAGCTGCAAGCACCAAACAGGGAAAATATGTGATTTATTTGAACTTTTGGAAGTGTCCACAAAGGCTTAGTCTTTACATCTGCATAGTCACTTTTTTGCTTCAGTCCCTTGTACCAGTGTTTGAGAAAATACCCCAAAAATATAAAACATTATGGTTGAAACCCCTAATCCTGTATACATGCCAAATAGTTTGCTGATTCTATTTTATGGTATTTTTCTCAATCCATTGCTTTTAAATAGCAGACTAAACATGTAAATGGACATTATAGCTATAATTATACCAGCCTTTCAACATTTATCATTGGTATGCTCAAGTGTTGCATATGTGGTTTGATTTTGGAGAGAACCACCTGAGGCTAGGGCCTTGGTTTAATGGGTCTGACTAGATTTAGGAGTAGATCTTAGAACTTCTAGATTTCAGAAGTTGGAAAATAAAGACCAACTTTTCAGATCCTTGTATACAGGATGTAGGAGCAAGTCAATGTTACTAATTGAAAGCTGCTGAATGTATGGGGCAAAATGTATCGAATTACTGTTTTTAGTGCAAACTGCCATCTCATTGAATCACTTTCAGGAAAGTGTTTTCTATGGTTTTAATGCAACATTGTATTCTATGAGATTTAGTCAGGCTGTTGAATTGTTTACTGTGTTTTTGTTTCCATTGTTGTTGCCAATTAATGCTTAGTCAGGTAATTGAATTAAATCTAGGACTGGACAACTCTCCAAGATGCAAGGTGCACTTTATATGGTCTTTCACCATCACAGCTTTTGGTAAATCCATATGTGTTAATTGAAACTACCTACAGTGTGTTTTTTTTTTGTTTTTTTGTTTGTTAATTAGTTTGTTCTTGAGATATTTAGTTTCATGGAAGCTGAGATCAGTGCCAGAGTGGCAGCCCCAACATTATCTAATTAATTTCATGTCTTTATTTTCTATTTTCTTTCACATTTTCTGATACAGTCAATAACTTATTAAAAGTGTAGAGATTAAAAAAAACTATTCAGGGGGCTTGCGCTTAAGCCAGATGGATGCACAAGACTAGAGCTCCTGCTAAAGCCTGTATTTCATCTGATCCATATTACTAATTCCTGGCTTGGTAAAGGTGCCAATATGTCAAGGAAATCAAAAAAGGGGACAAAACTTTGCTCCACACGGTGAGAGGAAACCCCCTTGTTTGATGGAATGACCCCCAAGCCTTTGCATATTTTTTCTAGACAACTCTTCAAAATAAAAGGGGGGGGTGAAATGACCACCTTTGCATATTGTTTTTAGGCAACTCTTCAAAAAAATAAGGGGGCTGAAACGACCACCTGTACTCCTCAGATACAGAGGCATCAGGTAAAGATAGGAATATCCATTTAGACTAACGGTCTTTAAAAGAGTAATGGTTGGGCCGCCACAGGTCATCTTCCATAGATGAACAAGAATCATTTTAAGCTTTTAGGTTCATTAACCTTTAGCTGTCACAGAGCGATTGGTAAGAGTTAGTTAATATATAATTATTAGTTAAATGGTGAATTGAAAAAACAATAGGTAAAAGTGTACATGCGCTACAACACTCTGTGGGAATCCCACTCTCCCACACTTCAACAAGATAAAAGACAGGTATTGGTGGTGCAACCCACCAACAGTGAGCGGAGCGACAGAAGTAAATATAAACGTAACTCACCCTCACCTCAATGGCTTATATAGAATAAATGACATGAAAAAATGACAAGAAAAAAAATAATAATAGTGCACTCTGTATGATAAAATATAGCAATTTTTTTTAAAAAAATGTATAAAAAATTCACATTCTGAGCCAGTTGCAGGGGATACCAAGGGCTCTGTCTGTATCTACCTACCAGTCATGATGCATCGTCTGGTACAGACAGAGCCCTTGGTATCCCCTGCAACCGGAGCAAATAAAGACACAAGAGGTCATAGGTATGTAAATTCAAATAACTGTCTATGGCAGAACAGGAGAAAAAGGGCTAGTCAATAAGCATGAGATAGGCACAACGGCAGATGCACCTAGGCAGGAGGCGAACTTCGGATAGGGCACTACGGAACCAAATTTGACCTCTGGCAGAGCACAAGGCTAGAACACGTCTAAACATAGCTGTAACATGGCTATTAGCCCACACGCAGGTCACTGGACTAATGGCAGGCCACTAGACTGACAGCAGGGAGCCCTCAGGCAGAGCACACGTAGTCAAGTTAGCTGAGTCAATTCCACGAGATCACAGGTACAAAAGCCAAAATTGAAGCCGAGAACAAGGTCAGGACAAGCCAGCTCAGCACCAGGAGATCACAAGAGCCAAATCAGAAGCCAAGATCAAGGTCAAGACAAGCTGAGTAAAAAAAACAGCACAGGACCAGGAAGCAGAGCCAAATACACTTCAATGCAAAGGTCCAGACTGGGGGGGCAGAGCAGGCATATAAAGGCAGAGCTACACTCAGGTAACATGGCTCAGCTGTCCCAAGTAATTAGAAAGGGGTGCTTCTGAGAGGGAAGAGTGGCCATTAGTGGCTGCAGGTAGACATGACAATGTATAAATATTACATAGTTCAGGCTGGCAGGGTGGAATCCTGACAGACCTCCATAGACCACCCTCATTGGTTGAGTTTCCACCCTTTTACGTTTTGTTGGATCAGTAATCTTTAGTAACCACAGGTTGGCAGACCAGAGTTGGTTAATCAGGTAATTTTTGCTAAACCAAGATGAGGCCCTCTACCAACAGTATTTACAGACACAAACGGAGTCCTGAGTATATTGGCCCTCCCCTTGCAGGGTGACAGTTGTCACGCACATGGGGCCGTAAGACACCAAGACCTACACGGACACCAATGTCACATAATTTTTGTGAATGGGGACACTAGGAACTATTTGCAGTGACTAAGGATGGATACACTTAAATAGAAAGCTCGCTAGTTGGATGCCATACCCGTCTCACACAGACAATTGGGGCTACCAAACCAGACTATAGGGACTGGCCCCTCAGCTATTACTCTCTGTACACTTTCCTTTGGGGTGAGCTGCTCAGGCCCGGGACAGGCTCAGTTGCACAGACTACAGCATACATTACAAACACCTTGAACAAGGATGACCCCAGAGCCTGGTTAAGAGATGTAAATTAACCCAGTTAAACTAAGCAAGCACCACACTGTATCCATCCTCTGTTTGTAGTGTCTGGCATGGGGTAACAAGCCATCACCTGCAGACTAGCACCACTTATATAGCCAAGAATCTCATTCTCCCTGACATCTGGTCCAGTTGAGATTTGCATGTTTAATGGATTGTTTTAAATAGATTGTCAGGTTTCAATTGTGAAAAGTAAATGATATAACTATAGCTGGAATATAACGGAATGATTTGCTTCTATGTGAGACAAGACAGATAGCAATAAAAACAAGTAATGCTTTTTTTAAAAAGATGTTTAAGTAAAAATGGTTGACTATGATCAAATTGGGATTTGCACATTGTAAAATGTAAATGTGTCCAAATAATATATTGTAAAATATAACATCCAAATAAATCATGATACATATTCACTATTATTTTTCCCTTTAGAATCTTTTTAAACAATTTATTGAAAAATGAAAATTATGTTAATTATGTAAACAGAGTTGCATGGGATTGTCTAGGGCTGTAAAATGGTGGGTTTGGGGAGAGTTTGGAGACTAGAGTGAAAAGGACCACATTATACACAAGTCCAAGAGATAAATATGATGACAATTACATAAATTAGGGGAAATCAGGGAAAATGTTTTGTACCCGAGTCTTCAAACCAGATTATAAGCAATGGTGTTCCACATATAACACTATATTACAAACAATTAGGTATACTTACAAATAAATGTACCTATTAGTCGAGTCACATGCCAATGTGAATGATATGACTCAACAAAAGTTGCAAGCTCTCACAATCACATATAGAAGGCACATTACAAATTTATTACAATCACATTTAAGGTAAAGAAGAAGACATGTTCATAAAGAGGATTTAGATATTAGATATAATATTTCTTATAACATAATGTATACATAATATTCATGTGGATAATTTATTATACGGTAACAGAAATGAAATACTGCATATAAACTGACATTACAAATGTATTAAACATATTTTTTAATGAATAACCATATACAACGGAAAAAAAACATACTTCTCTTACACATTGTTTTCAATCAGCTGTTTTTTAGATCAAATGTCAGCTTACTCTTTTTTTGACATGAAAGTTTCTTGTGGTTTGGAAAAGTTCAGTGTGCACATACCATGTTTAATTATTGATGATGCAAGTGATTCCAAACAATATAAAAAGGGAAGTAACAAGACTGTAGGGAGACCAAAAGAACCAAAGAGTAAACCAAAAAATTACACCTCAACCATGAGAATTATCATTCTCTTTCTGTTAGTTGGACTCAGCTCTTGTTATCATGGTCAAGGTAAGTTATTGACATGTTTGTGAAAATGTATTACATTATTCTTTAAGACTCAGTTACTTTTAAATAAATACATAAATTATTAAATATTATTGAAGAGCATACATTAACAGTACTTTAAATAGATATATAAGCTGTCATACGGAAACAATATATAACATAAACTGATACTATACCATGTGAAAATGATTATTGAAACCACGCTTATCCATTCTTTCATATATTTTTGATATATAAAGAACGTTTAAATTATGTGTAGAAATATTTATATCTTCTTAATGGGAAGGGAATGCCATATAATTCTATGTATTGACTGTGACTGATAGGCTTTTTTTTTTTATTTTTAGGTAAAAAAAAGCATGGTAATAATGGACTAGATAAATGCGTGGATACAATACTTAAGGTACTTTTAGAGATAATTATGTTTCAAAGGTATTAAGTGTAATATCTATATC
>VKOC01033834.1:0-12412 GCA_009364415.1 Spea multiplicata | reverse complement strand
ATATATATATATATATATATTGTTTACCATCTATTTAAATATATAATCTTAAAGGACTGATGATTTGGTTTTGACACTTTGGTGCCCTCTGCTTACTCCTCTATCTACTCTAGTACAAACAGCTGCAATAAACAATTTTTATTACCAGCTTCATGTTATCCATCTTAATTCCCACTCATAAAAAATAACAATGGCCTTAGCCAAGAAACCAAAGACAAACCTCAGGACTGTGTCTGACGGGTTTACCTTTAATGCTATTCCCAGAGCATTTATGAAACTGAAATAGCCGATGTCTAACCGATGTCTAACCATTGCAAACACATATGGGGAAGATCTCAGGATAATAAGCAACAGGAATGAAACATTATTATCTTCAAAATGAAGAGTATAGGAACAGATGTTTCTCTAAGCAAGCATCCATCATGCCATACTGCATACATGTAACAAAGATTTTCACCTCCCCAAAAGTTGAAATTAGAATACCCAACTCCGTTCCGCTGTAATTTGAGGCCAGCCCAATAATTAGGCCGCAAGAGGCCCAGCATTTAAAATTAAGCCCCCCAGCCTCCGTCACCTCACCCGTATATTTATGCCACTGCACAGGAGGCAGATTTACCTGGGGACTTTAAAACCTTGAGGGATGAAAGGAATGGAAATTAATCCATGTGAGAGATTTTCTTTCATCCTCCTACGTAATTTCAGATATCATCCATATTATTGTACCCAACCATGTAAAAAAATAAAAAAATTCATCGATCGGAAAAAACCCAAACAGCAAATGTACACTTAGTAAATTACTTTTTTGGGGTTATGTTAAATGACTAAGCCTTATAATGCACATGTATGCTTCTTGCTCTGTGTTGGTTCCCAGTAGTTCATAAAATAACCGCTTGGTTTCAAGGCAGCTATTTTAAAAACAATGAAAGGGTGCAAGAACTTACCAGAATGAAGACCATCTATAAAAGGAGAGAAGAGCAAATATAATGTTCTGTGTAAGTTAAGGGGTCATCTAGCATTATTTCCCATAGGAACGTGGAAGATAATGCCTTCACAATGATCATAAAAACCATTGGTTGTAATTTCATTTGCCACTTCAACAGTTGAGCAAGACAGCCAACGTATAATATGGCCTTTGATTCAAGATGATGCTAGTAACCTGAAAAATGTGTCCAATACCTCCAGTTCAATCAGTCATTCTTATTTGTTTATTGGAAAGCACTTGGTGAGCCAGCTGGAAGTTTATGAAGAAACGTATATCTGAATTGTTTCCAATAAAATATTTATTTAGGCTAGGCCAGGGGGACAACTTCTTTACAGAAGTATATTTATTTACAGATTATTAATGTTTATATCAAAGCTACTGTTGATATAGGCAAGATTTTTTTATTGAAAAAAAAAACACAAACACTCAGGTTCACTAAAAAGTGGAACGTGTCTATGAGGCTGGAGATAGTGGTCTGTACAGGTCAATTACCTTCTACTTCAGGTTGCTCTTTCAGCTTTAGATGAAGGTAGACCACAGTAATTGGAGAGACTCTCTGCAAAATATAGTACATCTGGAGCATATTAATTACATAGTTATTTAGGCTGAGAAAAAAAAAGAAAGACATGCGTCCATCAAGTTCAGCCTTTCCTAGATCCGTTAATTTGTTGCTGTTGGATGATGGGTGTCCTTATGTTCCACAAAAAGTACAAAACAGATGTCATATTTGTGACAATGTGTACTTTATGGCTTGATTGTGTGGGTATAATAGTATAACCCTGATCTTTTTAAGTTTGATAATGTTTGTTTTGTCACTTTATCTACTTGTTAAATCAGGGCTTGACAACCCCTGTTCGGAATGGTGGCTAGAAATCACTTCCTGGCGCCAGGGAGGTATGTCCGGTATTGGTATACCGAGCCCGGTCAGGCTGTCTGCCTGTCACATGGCAGACAGGTCTGACAAAGTAAGAGTAGGTGGGGGTAGTGTATGTGTGTGTACTGAAGGTGTTAGAGTGTGTGTGTGCGCACGCGCTGGAGTCAGTGTGCATGTGTATATATGGTGCCAGAGTCGGAATGTGTGAGTATGTATAGCGTGAGTGTCTTAGAGTATGTTGTAGGATAGTGTGTGCATGTGTATAAGAGTTTTGTGGTAGCATGAATGAACGAATGGTGGTTTGTGTTACCATATGGCATTAGTGTGAGTGTATGTCAGCATAGTGTGTGTATTAGTGTATGGTGTTAGCGCGCGTGTGCATGAGTATATGGTATTCGCGTTAGTAAGGCGTTAGTATTTGTGAGCATATTCTACATACCCCAAAATTTTAGTGTTGGGTTTTCCCATCACAACTTATGTAATGAGCATATGATAAGCATGTGTGTCTGTTACTGTATGGAGTTAGAGTGTGTAAACACAGTGTGTTACAATTTACTTAGCAATGTAATATTTATGAAATAATGACCTTGATTTACTAATACTGTTATGTATTACCATATAGTTTGTTTTAGCAACAAACATTTTTAATATGGTGTTCCTATGTGTAACTGTTTTTTTTCATCGCATGCATTAGAGATAGCGCCACTAAATATTTTTGTATAGGGACACTAAAAACCTAAAGCCATGGCATTATGCACCAACTTCCAGCAATGGCCATCTACTCTTAAATGGATTACAAGGAAGTGCACTTTTACTGCTGTTATGTTAAACAGGAAATCCCAATGGGGTGTTAACTATACATACATTCATTACAGCTACCATGCAGATTGTAATATAATCTAAATTATTTTCTTCATTATTGAATAAAAATGAAGCAAGCATAAAATGAAAGCACTGAATAGATGCAATAAGTCAACATAATATAGTATACACACAGTATCAAACAGATTTACTATGAAGCCACTCAAAATCCTTTGTTCGCAAGGTTCATAGAAAGCAATTTTACTCATATTAGCTGGATTTTCTGGAAATACTCCCCCGCTTATAGTTTATATACCAAGAAGCTTATAATCATGTGTGCTCTACACAAAATAGTTCTAATCCCTTTAAAAGATTATTGAATGAACCCATGGCACTGCACAGTAAATATACATATTAATAAATGTATAATTGAATGTATGATGTAGAGCCTGTGATCACATATCAATTTTGAGCCTGGTAGCTAATAGGAATGGTATTAATGGCAACTCCCCCCTTAAATATGGGTCCCTTTTCCTATAACCCCCAACAATTTTTTTGCAAATACTTTTTGCTTTTCTTATTTTCCTGGTTTTGCGGTGGCCCAGTCCGGCCCTGATAATTAAACAAATTGTACATTGAGGATGGTAGATAATTGGAAAGGCATATGGCTATCCTGAAACTAAGACGAGACCTAAGGCTGAATGAGATCTGGCAGACTACATATTCTACATGGTTATCTGCCGTTCTATATTCTGTAGGGATAAGAATTTCCGGCTGAAGAAAAAGAGGTATGTAGGAATTGAAAAGAGAGGGTAGTAGGATGACAAAAGGCAGACAGAGTGATCAAAAGAGCATGGTTGAATCTGCCATAATGGACCCTTGCTGGAAATTCGCTCAGGACCCAAAAGAATAATAGAAAACAGCCCTTAAAGAGAGAAGCATGGTAACACACACACTTACTAATGTACAGCACATCAAGAATAGGAGAGAAAAGAAAAAACGTACATGAAAAAAAGACGCACAGATAGTTGTACACTTGAGCTTTGTCTAAGTGTAATATAAGTGACTATATCAAGGGGTCAGACTTGGCTCAACGTGAAGCAGATGACATCTTGATACATCTGAAACATCTGATGGGAAGAATTATCTGCACCAAAAACATGCTTTGCTGCTTATGGGTGAATAATGAATAATCAATACTACTAACTAATGATTTATCTGGTTCATTATAGTTCATCGCCCAAAAAGTATATTACACCTAATTATCTCTTTCAGGGTGGTCCAAATGAAATCAATTGCATCTATCAAGGGGTACTTTATCACACACTGACTCCACTGGCCCACTGAGGCCTAGCTTGGCTCCAGACTGTGTCAAAGAGGTTTGACAAACGGTAGTCAACTTGACTGCTACGGCGTATACTACACAGTACCTGCGGCAGAGCATATTTTTAGCATTGATTAAATATCGTGTTTACATTGCAATCAATCATTTTAATATATTTTGTTTTATATAGAAAAGTCGAGTAATTATAGACCAAGCAGACTAGTGAACGAATGGGCACATCATTTTTTAGTCTTAGGACAACTAAATCTATACATTGCTGCAAATGAATGGCAGAATATAAAGATGGTTGGGGGCCTGCCTTCTAAATGCATGGAGTGGCAGGGGATTCCCTTGGTTTCTTAGCAACCAGAACTGTGGTGGTGCTATTTGTGGCCTTCAAGAGAATTAAAATAATATTGATCAGCCCTCTACTATGTTTGTTACTGCCTTAACCAATTGAGTGCCAGTAGAAAGCTGGTCAACCCCTGTGGCAAATAATAAGACACGAATAAGTGCACAAAGTGGAACAACAAAGTCTTCCACCTTATTGGCAACAACAATAGCAAGCAACAGAATACTACATTATGCAGTATTATTCTTTAATCTGCTCTCTTGGGAGACACTCTTTATCAGCTTACAATTATGTTGCTTAGATTTTTTTTAATGAGAACAAAAAAGGCAGTTTCACATTATGCGGTTATACCGTGCATTTATTTAAAAAAGAAATCTACAGTGTTATTATTTATAATCATATTCTGCAGCGCTGTATAATCGGACAACAATTTGGATTTAAAGAAACAAAAAAATGAGACGGAATCAGTAGATCCGTATTTTAAAAGCTTCCTATAGATGTAGTAGCACACTGTTCATCTGGCTTTGCTTTATTTGACATGAGCACAATGGTCTGACTAAAGGCAGTATCTCTAGATCTATCCTACACCACAGATCTGTAATATTCATAGCAGGGAACTTCTGGGCTACGGCTACGCGGAGCCTTCCCTTGTGGGACGCGGCCAGGACTGCCCGCTGACATCAGTGGGCCATCACATGGCGTTGGTGGGCCGTCCAGTGACGTCGGTGGCAGTCCCCACTGAGGGAGGTCCCGCTGACATCAGTGGAAGTTCCCGCTGACGGGGGGGGGGGTTTCAAGCTGACGCAACCTTAGCGCTTAGCCATAAGCTAATACAACTATGTAAGAAACAATCCCTATATCCTACCACATACAATTCCAAATTTCCAACAGGTAAAAATGTATTCAAATCCTTCCTTCCAATATATATGTATGTGAACAGAGTGACCTTGTGTTTGTGAATGAGAAAAGACATTAACATCCCTCTGTGACAGAATGACCCGTCATACCCTCCAGGGTACGCCAATGATAAGAGTAATAGAAGAACATGGCAATACAAAAATATATTAAACATTATAGCACATTCGTGGGGCTCATATTACACATAACAAATGATCATGGTGTGTAAGAGCGATGTCTTTTCGCATACACCAGCATCAGAGAAATCGCCTCAGTTCTACAGAAAAATAAGTATTATCATCCTTGATATGAAGCGGCAAGATACTCAATTAACTATACATATTAAACAAGCAATTGGCATCTATATGTACATCGGGCGAGGACTCATCATAATAAGTGACTGCAGTTCAATTCATTAGTTATCTGTATTAATCAGCAATAGCAGCCATTTAAAGAAAGTTGTATTATTCGTTACTACAAACATTGATACAATGATTCTAACAAAAGTTTTGGATTGCGGGGTGTATAAAGCTGAATATATTGAATAAGCTCACAATATACTGTTACTCCATTAGCTATTTTGTGACTTTTGCTATATAGACAATGTACTATGAACTTCACTCAAAGTCTGACACTACAGAATCTTAATTAATCATAGCTATTCATAGTTGTGTTCAGTAATTATAAATTAAAAAAAGAAAAACAAAGTAAATACGGATAAATAAATACTTATACTGGATAAGTCATGTTAGGCTTATTCAGTGGCTAACAATGTTAGTATATTTGGTTTAAAATGTGTCAGTGTGTAGAAAAAGTAATGGACTATAAATTAAAAATAAAACAATCCAACAAGATATGTGCCAAGTGCTAAAGAAGAGAAAAAGTTTTGGGCTAACATTTTGCCATTCATAAATGGCATACTGTACCATGACTATAAAGTTCTAGGTACCAAGCCCCAATCATCTAAAATAACCCGTCTAGAGAAAAAGTTAAATTGATAGAAATGAGTGAAGGTACCAGACAAAACTAAAGTTTAAAACCCAGATAATAGTGAAATGTGATAAAGGCATACTTCCATATCACATTTTCCTATATAAATGGTAAATGAATGCCAATTATGTTTAAGAGGGATTTATTCTGGAAAATAAAATCCAATCAGCATTATTGAAAGAAAAAAAACAAAAACAAAAAAACAAACAAACACATGTAGTATATGTTAACATGAGTACAGCTGAAATTATTTATTATATAAATTATATAAGGTTATTTAGATGGCAAGATGCTATGATTGGATATTTCTTATTAATAGAACTATTTATTGTTAGAGAAAGCAAAAAAAGTCCAAGGTTTTCCCCGAAGCAATTTTAAAGTGCATGGTAAATTACCGTGTTTCCCCGAAAGTAAGACAGTGTCTTACTTTCTTTTTATCCCTAAAAGCCCCACTATGTCTTACTTTCGGGGTATGTCTTATATTGGGAAAAAATCCACACACACATACCAAACCACACATATACCAAACCACATATATACCAAACCACATATATACCAAACCACACATATATACTAATCCACACACATACCAAACCACACATACACCAAACCACACATATATACTAATCCACACACATACCAATCCACTCTCACTTAATGCTTTCCTACCTTTCCTTTCTTCTTTCAGCTTCTTTTCCTCTTCTTCTGTTCATCTGTCTTCTCTTCTTCCGGGTTCAGAGGGCACCGGTGGGCGCGGCTTCAGTGCTGTGCGCCGGGATCTGACAACAGACCCCGGCGCACAGCAGCTGTTGCCGTGCGGATCGCAAGGGAGCAGTATCGGAGGTCTTTAACAGACCTCCGGCTCCCTTGAGTGAGCCGGAGGTCTGTTAAAGACCTCTGATACCGCTCCCTTGCGATCCGCACGATCGCATGGGAGCGGTATCGGAGGTCTTTGCCGGCACCCGGCACCCCTCCAGAGACGGACAGCAATGTCCGCCTCTGGAGGAGCAGGGCTCCTTCAGCGGCGGACATTACTGTCCGTCTCTGGAGGGGTGCCGGGTGCCGGCAAATTGGCACCTCCGTGATGAGCGGCACCCGGTGCGGACCGCCCCCCCCGCCCCCCGCTAGGTACGCTACTGAGCTGCAGAGAATCTGGAGGCAAATCCCCCGTGTTTCCCCGAAAGTAAGACATATGTCTTACTTTCGGGGTACGGCTTATATTAGCTGACCCCTCTGAAACTCCCGATACGTCTTACAATCGGGGGTGTCTTACTTTCGGGAAAACACGGTAGGAGCGACTTTCTTAGTTTGTCATTAATGTTGCAAAATCCCTACTTGTGCGTTCTACATATTGCTCCCCACACTTTTTACATTAAATCAAAGAGATTACATTGGGATAGTGCAACTAATAGATCGAATAGGTCTAATACTATATAAATGATCTGAAATTGATCATTTGAAATCATTGTATTGATTTTAAGCATGCTCGGAGATACACTTCCCTTAGAAACAAAATGAATGCCTTGTTGAAGAGTTGTATGCAACACACAGTCTGTTTGTAAGACATTCATATGTTTTTAGATGATTCTCTTAATTTGACAGAATTCGGTACTATAAGACGTAACAAAGTAGACCAGGTGTTTATTCTCATGGCCTAAATATTAAATGTTGGATCATTATACTGGACCAGAGTTCTCCCGTCAGATAATATTCTTGTTAATAACCTCATTTGAGTAGCCTTGTTTTTTTCCTTAAAAAACAGGACTCTGTTGAGGGGTGTTTTAAAGAAGTTGTAGTGTTGTACAACTGCGTCTTAACCCGACGAATTTCCCTACCATACCATAAGAAGGGTCCTGGTAGGGATGACATGCAGGAAGCATGTAGGATGATGTTACCTGCTGTCTCTTTCCTGAAGGTATCTGTAATTATATGACCCTGATGTTCATCGGACGTTAGTAGCAGATGCAAAAATGAAATGTATCTTGAATGTGGGTTGTGCGTGAAAACCAAATGTAATTGTTCTTCTTCACACAATCAATAAGGCCATTTAGATCTGTATCACTCCCCTTCCAGATGTACTATAAAAGCTCCTCAGCATAGACATTACTTTCTGCAAACACATAGGGATCTTCCCAGAAGACCGTTTTTTATGTTTGCATATTAGGGGGCAAAACAACTGCCCATTGCCGTACCTCAAATTTGGAGATCATATATGTCCTCAAACATGAAATAATTGTGCTCCAAGAAAAAGTCAGCTGAGGTTAATAAAAAGTTACATTGATTCTGGTATAACTACCCTTGAGTCTCAATGTTCACTTCTCATAAGTAAGCATTGTCTAAGGTGCCAATCTCCCTCTTATATGTGTGTATACTGGCATGATTTTCTGAATAAATGTTTATACTTGTGACTTACATTAAATATCAGTTTTGTGTAATGACTGTCTGAATGTAGAGGCCTAACCTCCATAAATTGGAACTCATTGTTCCAGGTTCAGCAAATGTATATCACAGTTGATGAAACTTCATTGTTGTCCTTCCCCTTTGTCAAGGGAGTTATGAAGTTATCAGCATTTGTCCATTTTACCATTTTTGTTCCCACGGCCTTGCCTCACAAAAAACATCTTAACATCTAAATTATCTGAAAAAATATTCTCTCCTCCAAAAGCAGTCAGTTTTTGAAGGACCCAGATATTACCTTGCAATCATCCAGTCATACTCTATAGGGCAAGTGATTTTCGTGCTTCTTCTACTCTACCTAATGAAAAGCGTTCCTCCAAGGAATGGTAAGAAACAATCAGAAGCTTCTTAAAAAAAATTTCATGCTACCATGAAACCAACATTTCTAACAGTGTTTTCTTTTTAGGTGGTGAGGCTACAGGCTAAGTATTAGTTGAAGTAGCTGGGATGACTACTGTTTAATGGAAAATGTATTTAGCAGAGCAGGTAGATTTTGTATGGCTGGGTTACTATTTTTTATAAAACAGAATTAAATATTACAAGTGGTGCTTTCATGGGTTGGTTCCAAGTATCATCCTTGCATTGAATTTGAAGTAAATGTGTAAACAAATGAATCAAAAATAGAAAAGAAAAACATAAGTCAATAAATTATAAATATGACATCCGGTACCCGCTAAGCTAGTTATCCTGAGAAGAAATGTTATCCAGCACAAATCTAATAGTTTACTTAAATAGCTATAACTACTAGATAAAACAGTAACCAAAAAGGATTAAAGCGAATGGAAGAAATTTTAAGTTTCAGTTGTATGCAGCCATTTCGACCAGTAAGTGCATGATGAATAGCGGTGGATCTATGATATTAAAACATTGTCCCTCTCCTTATAACTGGTCCCATGACAGGGTGGCTGGATGATTAATTATGTTACGGACAAAACAGGTCAAAGGTGACAGGATTGTTTGGGCTGTGAAGCTGCTGTTCCATCTTGTTCATGGACATGTTCCTTATATGCAGGTCATTTGGGTCACTGGCTCTCAATGAATATACAGAACATGCCTATACCCGCTTGTCGAGACTAAACTAATGTAAAGGGACCCTGGGTATCCGCAGAGATTTGTGATGGAGAGGGCGTAGCCAAGAGCAAAATGATAAGTCTCACTATTCCCTTACTTCTGCTCTTTATTTCACCAAAATCATCCCTTCTTTAACTTCAGACCATCTATTTTCCTAACATTCCCTCATCATAGTGGTCCCTGATTACAGACCCATGCATTTTAATAGCCCTGCAGGTTTACCGGGCACAATTCCACGGCCGCTCTTGTGGCTCCTTATTTTGTTTAGAATGTTTCAGTCTTTTCAAACATGCTTTGGAGTCCATAGCTCTGTCATATTTTTAGGATGCATACTGCATTGGGTATATTTTTATGGTGTTTGTCAGCTTTGTATGTGAATGACGTAGGGTACAATATTATTATTAAAGCAGGAGATGACCTGAGTTTTAACCTTATCCAATAGGATCTATTTTTTTTTTATTTTTAATTTGTAGTCATAACCAATAAAGTAGCTACTAACATGTGTCCCACTTATTGGCTTTGGTTATATAGCACATTAAGCCAGTGTATGAGTAATAAAGCTGATTCGGTTGACAGCTTTAGTTCTATTCCTTATAGTACTTAAATGCTAAAGCCCAACGAGGTTTGATTTTGTTGCAATTCTACCAAATATATAAATAATCTCCTGCTAGCCAGCATCTTGAGATTGTCGTGTGTTTTCCCCTTGCATATATATTCACAAAGGGAAGACTGAATCATGCTAAGCCATGATCCTGGTACCCTTAGAACTATCATTCTAAAGAGAGAGATCCACTTAGGTAGAGTATAAGCATGTAAATGTTTATTCTTTCCTATCATGATATTTCTGAATTTTAAGACCTATATTGTATATAGTTTATCTCTTGCTGAGTGCAATAGAACCCAAACTTAGCCTTCAGAAATTCTATATCTGGCTTCTTCAACATTTTGTGGGCGAGTGATTGTCTTAGTAACATTTACTTAATAGCCCTCCACATTGTTCTATTATGTTCATCTCTTCAGTTAAGGAGGCTTTAAGGTGTCTAGTTGGTAAAAGGATATCATCTGCATTTTTCTTTATTTTTTATTAGGTGTGCACCTTTATTTCATTATTTCTGTTTTCACGCAGCACTAAACTGAAGCTAGAATCGGCCCTGGCAAGTGGTTGATTTATCACAGATGTGCAGTAATTTTATTAGCGTTTCTGATATTCAGTGTTTCTGTACCTCTAGTGAACCAGTCCGTTCTAAATAAATACATCATAATTAAAATCAGAAAGTGTGAGCAATTTAAAAAAATGTATGTTGAAAAGTATGGTTAGAACTAAGTATGGTTATTCCATCCTGTGAAGAACAAAACAAAAAAAAAAAAAACAACTATGGGTAAGTAACTGATTGAGCATCATGAACCAAAGTATTGACACATGGCTGCCTAAAACAAAATGTTGTAGCACATCCACAGCTGCAGACAGTAACAATTCAGTAGTTGTCATACATATATATATATATATTACAAGACACAACAGAGTAATATGTAATTACAGATTTCAAAGAATGCATCCCTAAACAAATTAAACCCTACATAAATCAGATCCTACATAGGATAAAGACTACTTCTCTCATCACTTTTTGCTACATGCTGGCCAGTTGGGGGTCACAATAGATCAGCTGCCAGCATGCTGACACTTTTTTTGCTGTTATTATAGTAGGAAGCACCCATCTTAGGCTTCCTTCTTCATGGATCTACCACTCAAGACCAGGTTCTGGTTTCTGACCTGTCTCTGATCAACTTATTATTGACCATTGATGTATACATAAATTAATTAGATCACTTGTATGATAAAACTGATTACTCTTGACCTGGAGAGGCTATATTCATCCCCAAGGACCCATAACTAAAGAGTTGATGATCTCTTTTTAGTCTCATCTAAACCAGAATTCATTGATATTTCAACATTTTATTAAATAATCAATTAATCTTGACCTCATATCTCACTTTCACAGTGGAAGAACATCATGATGTAGCAGATTTAAAGTACTGTGGCCTAGAAACAAACAATGCTTCTTATGTGGGTCAAAATTACATCTATATGTAAATATGCAAATTTCAGTCATTTTCATTCAAAGGCCCATTCGAAAGAAATGTAATTTCAAATGGAATCAACAGAAAAAAAAGACATTAAATACAATATAATATTCAGAAAAAATAAATTCAATTCTATATTAAAAACAAATCAATGGCAGAATAAATGGGCCTTTGATTTAAGAATGTTCAAGTGGAAGGAAGAGAATAGTACGTTTGATTGGTCATGTATTCTCTACTTTTATAATATATATTTTAGTACATTTACATTTTTATAAATATATTATTTTATTCTTTATACTGTATATATTTGTTTTTTTTCATATATTTATCATATATTTGCTAAGTGAAGAAGGTGGTAGTGAGAATGGAGGATATATTACTATTTATTACTTTTTGATTCATATTTTTTATATTTAGCAGAATTAACCTGATGTTCTTTTATATTTGACAGAATTGATACTTATTTCAAAACAGCAACAATGAATATATAAGAACTTAATGGTTTTAATACTTTAATGCGATTGATTGCTGTGAAGCCGTCCTGAAGCAGCATCTTTGTCTTCTCTTGTCCACAGATTTATA
>VKOC01033832.1:0-13728 GCA_009364415.1 Spea multiplicata | reverse complement strand
CTAAAACATGGGGAACATCAGCAGAAACTGAACCCCTGTATCCACACACAGAAGTCTCTACAAGGCCTGGGCCCATAGTCGATAGGGAGGAGGCTGGCTCTCAGGCCTCTCCAGGGGCCCAGTGATGGAGGGTTCTGTCACAGAAGCGATAAGAGGAGTTTTGAAGGACGCCATTCATTTTGAGATGGACCTGTCTACATCTCCTCTATGCTGGAGGCTTTGTGGTCAAAGAGGTACGATGGCTCATATTTGGTGGGACTGTCCCCAGTTATTACATTTTTGGTCAGAAGTTTTCTCCCTTATCAATAAGTTACTCCCGGTCCCGATTGCCAGTTCTACTTCGGTCGTCCTCCTAGACATGCTCCCTCCCACCTTAGATGCTCCATGTCATAAACTCATGATCTATGTTCTCTTGGCTGCTAAAAGCTGTATTGCTAGGAAATGGAAATGCCTCACTACAGGAGGTTCTATATTCTTTGGCTACTACTCATACATATGAACGCATGGCGCATTTGGCGCTGGGCACTTCGCATATTTTCCAATTGGCCTGGGACAGGTGGGACCATTTCTACCTCGACACATTTAGAGACCTCCCTTCTGGTTTCATACGTCCCGATATGCATACTCCCTGGAGTCTGAAAGCCGTTCAGCCTTTCTGATTTTTTTTTCTCTCCCCTCTTTTCTTATCCTCTTTCTTCATTCCCCCCTCCCTTAGGCAGGACGATTATTGTTCCTTTTATGCACTGTAATGGGTTTACTGCATCACCTATTTCTTTGTGGGTACTAATACACTTATGTCTAATGTACCTGGTACGTTCTGTAAATTTGTGCTGTCACTTGGAAAATTTCTGCTGTTTATTTTTGCCTTTGGTATGCTCCAGTAATTGTTGGATTTGGTCTTACGTACCCATTCATATGTATATTGTTATGTTTTGTGATGCTGATGGATAAGCTCTGTTTCTTCTTATTCCATCGCTTTTGCTTCTGCTGTTTACTATTCACTGAAAATTCAATAAAATAAATAAAAATACTGTAGCATGTAAAAATAATTCCCCAGTGACATTACCATTAGGGGAATAATTCAGGTCCCACAAAATGTAAAAAAAAAGGGTAAATCTGCTAAAATCAGGTTCCTCCGCTACTCTGACCACTGAACCTCTCGCTTATTATTGGCCGATGTCAGAATATTAGCCACTAACACCTTCCCCTAAGGAGACATTAGCCGAGACTAGATGCTTGAGGGTAAAATCATGAACTCAGTTTAATGGGAAACACGCAAGGGAATCATTTACATACTTCTGATCTGATGGAGAGTAAAACACCACACATACAGTGGGGCAAAAAAGTATTTAGTCAGACACCAATTGTGCAAGTTCTCCCACTTAACAAGATGAGAGAGGCCTGTAATTTTCACCATAGGTAAACTTCAACTATGAGAGACGGAATGGGGGAAAGAATAAAGGAAATCACATTGTAGGATTTCTAACGAATTCATTGGTAAATTCCTCGGTAAAATAAGTATTTGGTCACCTACAAACAAGCAAGATATCTGGCTCTCACAGACCTGTAACATCTTCTTTAAGAGCCTCCTCTAGCTCCTCTATTTAGCTCAGTGAGCATGACCATTACCATTAGGTTAGGGGAATGGTAAGCCCCATTCTACCATCTCCTGATTCAACCCCATTATAAGGACACTCCGCCACATGCCCCACTGTTTTGCCACTAAAATCAGCCAGCTCCAAAACAGTTACAGACTACTTCTGACCACACCAAGTAGACCTCCAGTAAGGTGCCCAAGATGTTCCCCCCTAGATGAGTTGGCAAAATACCCGGGAGACTCAAGGCCCTAGGAGACGAGACAGTTGGACCAACTCCAGCAGCAGCTGTGCACGCTCCCGATGACATCACACTCCAACACCATTGCACGCTGCAACAGCTCTTCAGTTGGTATATTGTCTCTGAGATACTATTTTTGCTGTTTATTTGGTTGCCAGATCCCGATTATCTCTCATTGCCGCTCTTTGTGGCCCCTGACATTGAATTGTTCCACAGATTGTTTTCTGGTGCCCCCGACCATGGCTAGTTGTACATTTTGTACACTGTACTCCTTATCTGACTTAACCATTCCAACTACAGTAAATATGTCGTATCCTGCATATTGGACTCCTTACCTGAATTAACCTTTACAATAGCAAAGGAATGGTGCCATCTTCGGCATGCAAGGAGATCTTCAGCTGTTTACTCAGGAAGGATGATGGCTAGCCCCGAGACAGTTCCTTTCCCCCTCCTAGTCTGTCTGCTCAGCCGTCTTTACCTCTCCTTCTTTTTTCCTCTCTTGTTTTCTGATTTTTATTTTGGTTTTATCTTTTCGTAACTTATTTGGTGTGCAAGTGGGCCAACACACATGCACACCTTTCTGCAGAAGATTTATTTGTTTATTTGTATAACATGAAACTTCTTAAATAAAAAAAATTGGACTGGCAAAGTAAATTCACAAAGCTAAGCGTTCTACTAACACTGCAAGTGTTAATAAAAATATTATTGCAAATATGTGAAATATAGTACATTGTGTGACTTATAAATGTTATTTTTAATCTTGACTCAATTAGAGTTCAGTGATCTGTAAAATAGAAAATATAGTTCGTGTTTCATTTCTTATTATTGAAATAAGGCATTACAACTTCTACTTTTACAGGGCAAATAAGCAAGACATAAAATAAGAAAAAACAAACAAAAAATACAGAAATCCAGGCTACTGCTAAAATAGTAAACATTTTCAAAATCAACTAAAGTTAAAGGAAACACTCTACAATATACAATTCATGCTATCTTTTATTATCTTTTATTTTAATTAATAAAATATGGAGGTTTTCACATTCTAACCGTCATGGTGTATATTTCAAAGCTAACCTTATCAAACTTATTATTTTAAACAGGCTAATGTCTGAAGTTAACTGATGTTTCGCAAGAGTCTGTGGAAAGCAGGATCGGGACAGCTTAATGCTTCTGCATACTTCACTTTGCAAGACAGGTTCTATTTAATTGATTAAAAAAAACCTCAAGAGATGGCGCTTAATGTGAGACAAAATGTACAAGTTTAATAAATAATGTTAATAGAAAAATATATATATCACCAATATATAGAAAATATACAAAAATACAAACAATATAAGAAACAATACTAATAAAAATAAAAATAAATAAAACAAACTTTTAAGATAAAACAGATATATCTCAAATATGCTGATATAATAGAGAAAGTAAAATATATGAGTTAAAAACTATAATACTGCTCCAAAAAGGGGCTCCTTACCAAAAACTAAACTGTGCCAGGCGAGGCTAACACCAACAGGACGCAGTTATATAGGCGCACCTGGTTATATTTATAATAACAATATATTTTTTGATCAATGAACCAACGAAGCTCCATCACATGGTCCTGGCCTCTGGCCGCGCCTGAGAGGACCTCCATGCGCTAGATACATTCAACGCGACGAAACCAGAAAGACACAGTGGGGGGACTGGCGGACCTTGCGTTTAGCAAGTGGAATTTAATAGATCCCTTATAGGATTTGTATGGAATATTATTGTGGTGTAAGAGGATAGATGCCAGGGTAGCCATAAAAACAGGGTCAGCCACTGCCCGGATAACATCAGTCACCCTGTCCCAAAAAGGTCTAATAACAGGGCATTCCCACCAGATATGGAACAGGAAACCATGGTGGGTGTTGCAGCGTCAGCATGTCGGTGGTACATGAGGGAGAATCCTATAGAGGTCAAGAAGAACTTTATACCAGCGGGTAATTAAATAGTGTTTCTTGCACTCTGCTGGAGACGGTCCCCTTGTGGACAATCATAAGCATCTTCTCCCAGTCCTCCAAAGAAAAGGATAATCCTAGGTCTCCCTCCCAGAGACTAAAATAATAAGGTTTAGTGACCAGCGGGGTAAGTTGACATTTGACATACCCTGAGAGTAGAGACATTAGGTGGCAAAAAAGATGCTAGGCGACCAGGATACATACCCAGGGCAAAGTCAGGATGGCCGGAAATAGGGAACAAGGGGGTAGGCATAGGTGAAAGGCCCCCCGCTCGCACAACCCTCCTGAAAGCTTTCAGCGTGGGGCTAACCAATGGGTGGGGAGCACGAGAGATGCAGCTCAACGGGTCAGTGATCCAGGGAAGGACACTGAGAGGACAGGAGAGAGCAGCCGCCTCCATCGAGATCCAAGGTTTATTAGGGCCAACAGACCATTCAACTATACGACTTAGATGGGCAGCCCTCCAGTAGAGTTCCAGATGTATCTGAAGAAAGCGCTGTGTCATTTACAGAAGAAGGTACGTGGAAGTAGAATGGGTAGCTTTTGGAATAAGTACAGAAAACGGGGTAAAATATTCATCTTGAGGACGCTAGTCCTGCCGAACCAAGACACATGGGGAAGCCCCATTTGTTCAAATTGGACAGAAGGGAGCTCAAAAGGGGGTCAAAATTTAGGGCTTCGGGTCTGCAGGAATTAGGACACCTTCCATCGAAAGGCCATCGTAGTCCGGATGCGGTGGGATAGGTCCGACGGCAGGTGAAACCCCATCACCTCAAATTTAGACAAATTGATCTTATAATTGGATAGGGCGCAGAATAGATTGAGTTCTGACATCAACCGGGAGAGGGATCGGTAAGGGTCAGAAAGTGTCACTAGGACGTCGTCTGCAAACAACAAGATTATATGGGAGTGGCCAGCAATCTCAATACCCTTGATCTCCGGATTGTCTTGAACAGTTGATGCAAAGGAGAAACAATTGAGGGGCCTTGGCACGTGCCGTTGGAGAGAACCACCTGATCGGACTGGATCCCATTAACATTAACACGGGCAGTGGGAGAGGAGTACAAGGCCAGGACACAGGTCTGGAATCTGAAGCCCATACCGATACCTTCCAAGCCCTTAAATAAAAAGGGCCAGGAAACCCGGTCAAATGCCTTCTCGGCATCCATGGATGCAACTATCATCGGGGTTTTAGAACACTGGGCATGCTCGATAATGTCTATAACTTTAATTGTATTGTCCCTCGCCTCCCTCCCAAGCACGAACCCAACCTGGTCCGGGTGAATCAGCCCAGGCAGGAAAGGTCATAGGCGGTTCACCAGTACTTTGGCAAAGAGCTTGACATCGACATTGATTAATGAAATCGACCTGTAACTGCTGTACAGGTGCAAGTTTTTGTCTGTCTTAGGGATAACCACAATATTGGCACCGAGTGATCGGGGATCAAAGGACTCTCCTCGGGCAATAGCATTAAAATGAGTAACCAATTGAGGGCCCAAGAGTGAGAGAAAAGCCATCTGGGCCTGGGCTCTTTCCCAGGGGGAGTTCTTGACCGCAAATTCAATTTCAGACAAAGTGATCGGATCCTCAAGAAGCCTACTATCCTCCACGGTCAGGACCCTCTTAAGGTGGGAATCTAAGAAGTCAGTGGTGGCCTGATTTAGGTCCGAGAAGGGGCCCGATCTGGGGGGCAGGTTATAAAGAGAGGAATAATATTGTTGGAAACATTCAGCAATCTTGTGGGAGTGGAAGTGTAGCTTACTACAGATAACTTTGTTCCCTTTTTGCCCGCATGGCCCTAGCCAGTAACTTGCCTGGCTTGTCCCCAAATTCATAAAGCAGATGTCTCGTTAACAAAAGAAATTACACTTAATACGCGTATCAAGCAAAGAAGCCAGCCTAGTGTGGAGGGTAGTTAGTTGGAGCTGTAGGGATGGAAGGAGAGTCAATTTGTGTCTCACTTCCAAGTGCACTATTTGTCTAGTGAGGGAGAGGACAGAGTCCAAGTGCAGCCTCTTAGCCGCAGCCCCCAGTCCGATCAGGTGGCCCCTCACAGCTGCTTTATTTGCCTCCCATACAACAGCAGCAGAGACGTCAGGAGTGTTATTTTCAGCAAAATAGTGATATGAGAGCATACATCTGCTGCATTATGGGGGTTATCTAATAAAGTCGAAAGTCGCATAAACACAGGGGCATGATCACTAATGGTTGAGGGTCCTATCCCAGCAGAGCGCAGAAGGGAGAGGTGGAAGGGTGAAATGAAAAAAGTGTCAATCATAGAGTAGGTGGTATTAGGAGCCGAAAAATAAGTGTAGTCCCTGTACTCAGGGTGTAACGGGCTCCACGCATCTATGAGTTGGTTCAATTTAAAGTGCTTGAGAACTTTACGAATCATGGAGTATGGAATGTGGGATCTGCCTGAGGATGTATCCACTGTCAGATCAAAAACCAGGTTGAAGTTAGGACAGTAATCCCCTCCTAGAAGTCCGCCAGTTTATTGAGCACAGAGATAATATCAGGTAATAACAGTAAGGGAGAGTGAAAAGAGAAAGAAAAAAAAGAGAGAAATAGAAATAGGAAAGCAACTGCTTCACCGTCCGTGAGGGGAAGCTAAACAAAAGCTCCCGTAAAGCATAAGGGATGGGGAAGAGAGGTATACAACCTCTATCTCCAGGGGGGAAGGGATAGGTCAGAGGCACTTATGGTGGGGCGACATGTAGAAGGCATATGGGAAAACCATGTTGCAGTCAGAACCGCATGCAGAAGCAGTGCCGACACACCATAGACATCAGGCCCATAAATCGCATCATGAAATGAAAGGGATAAAGAACAAAACCTGAAAACCAGAGAAATGACAAAGGTAAACAAAGTGTAATTGTGTAATACAAGAGTCGCAATAAGGTAAGCAACTAGGTAATCAAAAGGGGGATACTGGGCCGGTGTATTGTGTGGAAAAGTAACCCCTCAAATAATAAGACAAAAGGGAAAGGTAACAAAACAAAATACCAGATCAAAGGTTAGAGTCCCAGCCAGCGGGTCCGCGTGTAAACCGCCACGAAGGAGCGGTGGAAGATCGAGTTCGTCGGCTGGTGATGGCTAGAATCCAGTAGAGGCGAGTCCAAAGACTGAGAGGAACAAATGCCACAGGACGAGGAGCAAACCAACCAGCTCGAAGGAAAAGAAGGATTTCACCCGGCTTTGCTGGTAGATGAAGCGGCATGACGGGTCCTCTTCCTCTGGTTGGTATGCTTCAACTTGCCTGGTTGTCGCAGGGTGGATACATCCCCATTTTTTCATGCTATCAGAACAAAAGGAAACCCCCACTGATAGGGGATACCGGCAGGGGCGTAACTAGAAACCTCAGGGCCCCAGTGCGAAAATCTGTTAAGGGGCCCCCACCCCCCCCATCTATCCCTTTCTTGCTTGGAGTCAGAAGTTGAACTACCCTTGCCACTAGGCAGAGCTTTTCCAGGAATGGATACCAGCTGCTGGAGATGTGGGGAGGGGGTCGGCTCTTTTCTGAATATTTGGTGAGAGTGTCCACTCATTGTACCCTTTTGGAGAATTGTCCACAGGGTTTTGAAGAGGGTGGTGGATTGTCCCCTGCCTGTTGCTTCTCTACAACACCTCCATGTCAGAGGCACTTATTAAATGCAGCTAAACATATTAACCTCTTACACTGGCGAAGGACCTTGGTGCCCTCTTTTAAGACCTGGACCGAAAGAGTGGAAAAGGCCAGGGTGAAAGAGGAATTAATACAATTGTCCATTGGCCGAATGCAAAAATACAAGTGGATTACATGGTTGGACTTTGCCAGCACCGGTCTGCCAACAACTTGTTGCTGAGCGCCATATGCCGGCGCTCTGCGTGAAGCGCCGGCACCCGAGACAAACGCCTCACGCTGCACTCTGGGGCAGCGGCGGCGGCGAGCAGAGGAGTCCCGGACTTCTGTCAGTCAGGGGGCCCAAGAGTTGCCGAGCGGTCGTTTTCACCGCTTGACACCCCTTGGGCCCCCCTGACTGGCAAAACTCCAGGGCCCGGTCGCAGTCGCGACCCCTGCGACCCCGGTAGTTCCGCCACTGGCTAGGACACATTTCCCCCAAATGAAAACACATGCAGAAAGACATACATTTAAGTTGTAATACTCAGGTAAACATTCCTCAGTATTAACCAATTTTCACATATAAAACAATATAATAAAATATGAACATTTAAGAACAATAATGATGCCCTAATTTTTTTTCTTATTGATATCAATATGGTTTTCTTAGAAGCCTTAACTTTTGTAATACACTTTTTTTCTACTCAATATACAGGCATGACAGAGCAAATTGGCACATTACAACTGCGAAATGAATAAAACTCCTACATAGATCCGCTTGTCATCATAATGTTCTTTTCTCCTGTGGCTAACCCTCCATAGTGCATTATGCATACACTATAAACCCTGAATAGAAGTTGCAGTAAAACGTTACAAACAACAGTTTTAAATTACAAAGTTTAAAAAGTTAAAAAAACAAACAAAAAATGTTCACAGACACTAATGCCGATGAGTTCCGAAGCTTGCCTAAACATTAATGAAACTCATTGCTGTAAAAGGTCCAAAGCTACAAACAAAATAAATTATACCAGAAATGCCCCACTAAAAGATTTTGTTGCAGTAACTGACAAGTGCTTAATAAACCAAGGAATCCATTGAGTATTTTATGTGTACACTTGTAAGACGGGCCAGGCCCTTAGGGTCACGAGGGTCTGCACATTACACGTTTACACTATCATAACGTGCAGCCAGATGTATCCAGCTAGCAGTGCATAGTAAAGGACCATAGTCATGTGACTGGTTTGTCAGATGACCAGGCCTGCTAAGTATCTCAATTTTCTGCCAATTGTTTCCTACTGTAAAAACCTATTGGAGTCATACAACACAATATTGGTATTGATTCTATAAAAGGTACATTGTAGGTCAGCTGAGATGAAACTCAGTGATTTCAGGATTTAAGAATACATAATGCAAGGTCGCACTTGCCCTTAGTGCAGGGGACTTCCGTTGATGATATCATGTAATTTTACCTACAATTAACGATTTAGTAAATAAAACCTACTGCTTACTGTATGTCCTCCCATTTTCAGAATTACCAAACCAAAACCAAACCAAATGAAAGGCAATGTGTTCATTAGCTATGAAGTGCCAGACATCACATTTTTCCTAACTGTCTGCTGCTAACCAGGATACAATATTTTCCATGTGAGCCAGACTGGTACACCCTCAGACTGGGGCACCTTCCAAGTTACTTGGCGCACACATGGAATAAATGTGTTACATGTTAGGAAGTATTTCTTCCAGAGAAACACCTCCAGCTCATGTGTTTTTTTTTTGCTTAAATACTGCGTTAAATCCTTGTGCAAACACACTGCGTATTTAGCACTCCACAGAAAAGCAGCTCATCAAAACAGGACTCTACATGCTCCAAGCAGAGCAGATCTTTAATCTACCAACTTCAGCTTTGAACATGGGGCTCTTTCTTGCTTCTTTAGCATCTCTAATGGCACTAGACAGGGCTGTGTCCTTTCCCCTTTGCTGTTCCTTTTCACCTTGGAGCCCTTCTTGTAGACTATAAAGTATAATCTGAACCTCCACACTACATTGATACAACATAACGTCATGGCATATGCTGATGACCTGTTTGTGGTCATGACCGCTGACAACCATTCCAAACATTATAGCTGAACGGGGCGTTACAGGGACTTATCGAATTAAAAAATCAACCAGGACAATCAGAAGTATTGAACTTGACTTGCACTAGTTCTTTGAAGTCCTCACTCCGCTCCAGCTATCCTTTCCGCTGGTATCAGGGTAAATGAAATTATTTGGGTATTTGGCTTACTAGGAACTATAGAGCCCTGCGCAGGACTGTTTTCTTAATCCCGCCCACTCCCGCTGAATTCCTGACCATTACCTCCCTCTCCGGCAAGGTGTGTGTCCACTCCCGCCAGCTTCTATTCTAATACATTTATTTACAGATAATTAGGCTCCTCTATTTGTTTCAAACAATAGTGTATATTCCTTCTTCTTTCTTTAGGGACCTTAACTTAGCATTGCTCAGGTTTATTTGGCACCAATCATTGCCAAGGGTTCGGGTCACGACCTTGACTCTTCCCAAGCGGAGGGAAGGATTAACTCTGCTGGATATTCAAAAATATTATTGGGCCACACATCTGCTTCGAGCCCTGGAATAATTGGTTGGTCCGCAGAGTAAGTTATGGATTGATCTGAAGCAGTCACAGGCGTTGGTCCTTCTGGGGAATTGTTTGTGGAACTGGCCTAATGCACATTCATTTATTTGGGCAACGTTTTGCATTTGGCATGTTAGGAGGGTCAGAGGTTACATTTCATCCTTTACTGCCTCTTGCCCAAACCCCGAAAAACAGTCTTGGCACTTTATGGCCAAGATGCATTAACTGAAAGGTGTACAGCCACCTGCAGGATACACATGGCCATGCTTTACAATTTTATATCAGCCACAAACAATTTTGTAGTGAGTATCTGCTTTAACAGAGTGCACCGCCAACATGAGTTGAAAGCAATCAGGATTGTAGATGGAGAAACAGACCAAGAGACATAGAGCTGAAACTCACCTGTTTTCTTGAATACACAGTAGTTTTCAGGCTGTAGGAGAGAACAGATAATAGTATTGGTTTAGCAAGATGCATATTTTAAACGTTTCCATTGGTTTAGCAAGATATTTTTGAAATGTTTATAATACAAGACAAGGTAATCGGTGGCATTTTACATCAAAACAAGTATTCTATATTTCTTGAAATATAATAGTTTTCAACACAAAAATCCATTATGCAATGTGCGTGAAAACACCATGTGATCGTGGCGTACTTCAACAAACCATGAGTCATTGTTTTTGAGCCATCTTCACAGAAATGTGAGGGCATCAGGTTACAGGAAAGAACCTGGCATGCACTAATATTAAGCCTTACCATGTTAAACTAAGTTGCTGTACTATTATTAGAGCAGTCGTTTGAATGTGACCAATGGCCCTAGTGTTGGCTGTCAACCAAACATCACCACTGGTGCGTTCTAAAATAAGCACACCTAGTGGGAGACTAACTGCCTTATTTCATGGTGTGCCATGATGAGACTAGGTACACTTGGCATTTGTCACTGGTTTTATGTGCATTACATTTCCAATGTCATAAGTCATTCACCATTACAAAACCACCACTGGAAAACCAGCCTTAAGTGTCACCTTAACCACAGCAAATAAAACCAAGCTGTGACTATAGATTATGTAATCTCTTTAAAACATACTCTGACTGGCTATCTGGGCCAAATGTTAAAATACTAGCATTTGGAAAACCCAAGGGTGTCTACTTTAAAAAAAATGTATTGTTTGATGGGGTAAATTGAATTTGTCAGGTTCAAAGTTGTTCCAAATAGGGCATATGAGCAGACTGACCAGATGTCAAAATGAGAAAAAAGTGCACCTCCCAAATGTGGCATTTTAGTCAGGGGATGTTATTGGGGTGTACCAAAGCCTGTGAATGAATACCTAAAGTACAAGAAAAGACTTTAGGCTTCAAAGATGTCCCAAATAAGCCATGGGGCAGGAGGACCAGATGTCAAAGTTCTTAACTGAAAAATGTGCACTTCCCAAATATATAAAACTTGTGTGGGTACACTAAATGGGAGAGATGATAATTAAAGCTAAACACAAGCACAAGTGTTTAAACAGCCTTGGTCACGAAGGGTACAAAAAGAAAAAAACAGCGTCTCCTTTACAAAAATTGGTTTTACATATTTTTCTTTGTTGGCCCAATAAAGAGTTTACTTCAACTACATGCTCCATTTTATATTGGACTAATATGGCTATATTCATTATTTTAATTAAAAAAAGGTCATCCGCTCTAAATATAGTGTGATTTTTTCTCCCGAATCAGCTCATGATGAAATCTATTTTATGAGAAACATATATTCTTCACATTTTCATATATGTCACTTTCACTATGCTTTGATAGGGTGTACATACGAGGATTAAAAATGTTCCAAAACACAGCTGTTTTTCCTATATGTTGTTCTTCCCGCCTCCTCAACCTTGACCTTTCACACAAAGGACAAGTTTCACTTCATTGAACAATTTCCATCTGTTGTACCGTGGGTTGGGAAATGTTCTGTGCTACCCACGACTATGGCCATCAATGGAATGGAATGTCCTTTACAGATCCAGCTACAAAAATGTATTAATAAAGTTTGTGTATCCAAATAGACTTTTATTTAATATGAAGAATAGATGATAGATCATTACCTAGTTACAGAAAACTGATAAAGCTAGGCATAATTCAAAGAGTTCTCATAATGCAAAATAAAGCCAGGAATAATATTGAGACAAGGAAAACTTAACAGCCAAAATATGGACCCTTTAATAGCTTATCACAAAGATTCTATGTCACCACTGTCTCGTTGTCCTAAGAAAACTAGTACACACAGAAGTCCTTACTTTCCAAGATTTAAATATAACCTTAGTTAAATCACCTGGATTAAAGCAGAGATTTTACCTGTGATATTAACAGGGATGCACCAAGTACAAAAACAAATCATACAGATGTCATCTCCATGTCAATTCACCTACCTCCCTATGCATTACACTAGAGCTTCTCCTACATTAAAAGCTTACCTAACATAAGATGCATAGTTAAATCAATGACAAGAAATCATCCCAAATTAACTCAGACCCATAATTAAGAAATAATGCAAGAGCTACATGACGGTGCATGGAAAGGTCATTAAGTATATATAGCTGGTTATTAGTTAAAGGGCAAAAATACATTGGATAGCCCACTAGGTAGATCTTAATGCAATCCTGCATCAAAGCATAGCAGTAAATACAGAGTGTAGGATTCATGTTAGGCTGGACTAGTGAACTTAGAACAGGCTAGTTAATGTCTTTGGAAAATACTGCACCACCAATTGCGTTTTATGGAGTAGGGCAGAATGTCAAGGAGGCAGCAGCTCTCTCCTACATAACCAGGAGCTCCCTAAAGTGATTATTGATCTCCCCAACTGGCATATTAATACTATAGACTGTGTTGTGTCAACGCAGCCTCTATAGTTATTTTCTACCCATTAGGACCCACTGTCATTGGAGTAGTGGTGGGCTAAGCATACTATGGCCATAAGATGTGATGGAATCTCCAATAATTATGATACAGTCCTAGGCTAGTTCCTGTATTTATGTGTGTCAGTCTGTGATGTAACCTGGATCCCCAGTAGAGGGGTGTCCTGTATCCCCAGTAGAGGGTTGTCCTGTATCCCCGGTAGAGGGGTGTCCTGTATCCCCGGTAGAGGAGTGTCCTGTCCTGTATCCCTGGTAGAGGGGTGTCCTGTTTATTTCAGATCTTGAGTATTCCTTGTCTTGTTCCCTGTTGTGCCCTGTATTATGTATGTCTTATCTGGTTATGTTTCTTGCTTGGTCTCCCTGTTCCTTGCTATGTCTCTTGCTTGTTATGTTTCTGCTATATACTCTGCTTAGCCTCCGTACTCCCAGCCTGCAGCATCCTGCACATGATTCTAGTGCTACGTCTCATGCCTGCTCCAGGGTGCCTGCAGGATATCACTTGGTTTTGTTCTGGATTGCATCTGCTGCTATGTCAGGGTGCTGGTATGTGGCTGCACAACCCTAGGTGCTCAACACCAGGGTGAGTGCAGTCGCCCTGCACCAGGTGCTGCGGCTCCGCTTCTGCATCCTGAACTTCATCATCGGGCGCTCTGGGTCATTACAGTCATCTGTATGGACCCGGTTCCTGACAATGCCTCTTCAATCCCAGTGGTTTTTGGTACCTCAAGTATCGGAGCAATTTTGCGGTTCAGCGATTATTCTCTTTTCCTGTGAATAGTATACCC
>VKOC01033831.1:0-13648 GCA_009364415.1 Spea multiplicata | reverse complement strand
AGCTCCGGGAACAACAGTTCCCGGAGCCTGAGTACTTACCAGTCCTCCGGTCGTCGGTCTTCCTCCCGGGTTCGCGCTCGTCTGGGAATTGATTGATGGCCGGGGGGGCGTGGTCTTTTGGTTCTGGTCTGGGAGGGGCTTGTGTTTGGCGCCAGTTTTAAAAGCCGGCTGTGCCTTTCACAGGCACCCTGTTGTGGTCTTACAGTTTACTGCTATCCGTTCGTGCTATCATTTTGTTATTTGACCATTGGCTTTCCTGACTTCCCGTTTGCTCTACGATTCTGTACCTTCGCTTGTGTCTACTGGTTTTGACCCCTGGCTCGTCTGACTACCCGCTTAGTGAATCTGACCCCTTGGCTCGTCTGACTACCCGCTTAGTGAATCTGACCCCTGGCTCATCTCCAGCTGGTGGGAGGTTGTCCGCTGTTAGGATCATCTAAGTCCTGGGCTGCGGCTGCTGGGAGTCTCCTCTCTGTTTATGCTGTACCACACTCAGGGGCTTACTATTTAATAATGGGTGTCTGTCAGTGTCTGTCTAGGAATATACTGTTGGGAGTTATGCAGTGAGACCATCAGTATTTGGCTCAATATACACAGGGCCAGACTGGCTTACAGAGATACCAGGAAATGTCCTGGTAGGCTGCCTCACCTGGGACCACACTAAGGTGAGGGGTGCAGTGTACTCAGGCTTAAAGAAGGACCGGCAGACAGATTGACAGACAAAGGCTAAGGACAGGGAGGTAAAGGGATTAACACATGATTATGAAAATGAAACAATGCTGGGTATTAATTACCTCAAAATAACCTCTGTAAAGGTGATAAAACTCACCTTCATGATATGGATGCTGTGCTGCCAAATGTATCTACGATATACCAAAGATGTATGGTAGTCTTGTGGGAACTTGATGATATAATCTGTACCATAATCACTAGACAGAGCTAAATGATGCTAATTGTGTGGGCTGACGAAGTGGGTTTGTTAAGTTCTCAGGTATGAAATCGATAGCTGTGCTGTAAATTACATTTTTTTCAATTGTTGGAAACTATGGGACCATGTGACATCTGAGGCACATTAACGGTCCCATATTTCAGTTTAACTCAATAAAACTAGATATTCTCCAAACACACACTCCTTGAAGATTTCAAAGACACCCACTGATTTGTGGCCACCTATAAAGGCATTAAATTGTCACAAGAGACCCCCAGATGCAAAATGTTTTCTTTTTTTTTTTGCAGCTTTTAAGGAAGGTGCACCTTATGCTTTTGGTTTTAAACTACCCCTAAACACCAAAAAACACAATAAACTATATGTTCCCTGAAAGCACATCACCTGAGGATTTCAAAGAGACTCTGCATAACTTTCAGGTGGCCCACTGCAAACACAAATCTAAGGGAAACACAGAATTTGGGGTGTGGCTTATGTACCTTTTCACATGTTGGTTGGGTGCTGCATGCTGGGATATATGAAAAAAGAAAACACAAAATAATCTTCCACCTCCCCTGAGCATGTAGATACCACACATCTGTGGTACATGCCCCCCAAATGTCCCAATTTAGGCGGGACAGTGCCGATTTTCGGTCTCTGTCCCGCCTATCCCTTCCTCTGTCCCTCTTTGCAGGGGCAGAGGAAGGGTGAGATTGATACTCACCTCAGGTGCAGCTGCCCCCCGCACAGGTGCCCGATCAGCAGCTGCAGCCTGGAGACTAGTTGGGAAATCTCGATCTCCCTCTAGTTGGCTCAACATCAGGGAGCGCGAGGTCTGTCCCAACGCGCCGGCAAATAATGCTGAGCGCGGGGATATGACTTCATACCTGCGCTCTGCAGCAATAGCCGGAGCGTAGTGAAGAGAGAGAGCAGTGACAGACCTCGTGCTCCCACCACAGGATGCAGGATACAGGCTGGAGGAAGAAGGATGGAGGAAGAGATAAGGGCAGTCTACGTGTATATGTGTGTGTGTAAGGACAGTGTATGTGTATATGTGTGTGTGTGTTTAAGGGTAGTGTATGTGTATATGTGTGTGTGTAAGGGCAGTTTATGTTTAATGTGTAATGGTAGTGTACGTGTATATGTGTGTGTGTAAGGGTAGTGTACGTGTATATGTGTGTTTGTAAGGGCAGTGTACGTGTATATGTGTGTGTGTAAGGGTAGTGTACGTGTATATGTGTGTGTAAGGGCAGTGTATATGTGTGTTTATGGGCAGGTGTTTGTAAAGGCAGTGTGAAAGCCTTTTTTAATTTTAAAAAAAATCTCTGCTGCTGTGGACTACTCTTTCTATGATGCTCAGCAAGCATTATGGTGGACACCTGGCTGGCTGAGAATCATGGGAATGAGAAATTTAGTTCACAGCTAGCATCTGCAGCTTTACTGTTGCTGCACTTCCCATGACGTTCAGCCAGCATCAAAAAAGAAATATGTCTGGCTGAGCCTCATGGGAATTCAATTCAATGTGTTGGTTATTTTTAATGTGTATGACTGTGCTGACGAAAAATGAAGCGTGTTTTAAGTGGCGATGCGAGGGCGACATTGTAAAGTGCAATTGCTTATATAGGTGAGTTCCGCAAGAAAAAAAAGTGGCCCTCTTTCACATTTTTAAATGTTGGGAGGTATGGTGGTATAGTAGCATTACACATCACAAGAGATTCCCAAATCATGAGAATGCAAAGAGATGCGTACAAAGATAGAATAGAAAGTAGAAGATGAAGAAGAGTAAGAAGATGCAGAAGTGGTCGGCACAAGTTGTCATCAGAAAAGGTAGGGAAACATTTAGAGAGCATCAATGAAAATGAGAGTGTGAGAAAATGTGAGTGAATGTGGGACCACAAATATTGGGCTTTGTACGAATTGACTATGCAATTCATGCAAATCCAAATGTACAAGTGTAGTTTGTATTATATTATTCCAGGGACACTTTGCAGCACAGATATGCAGCACAGTTATGCAGCAGTCAGCATCATCAACTTACAGACACAGATGAACTACAGATACTACTACAAGGTATCTTTGGCACCTGAGACACCAACCTTGCGGTCACAAGACATTACGTGACAGCATTGCAAACATGGGTGGATCTAGAGCCTGACCTGGGGAAGGGCGCTCACACACCCAAACACTCACACTACCACACATATCCACATTTAATCTAAAACTTTTCTTTTAGAGTCTGGGAAGAGCAGTATTAAACAATTACAACTAAATCTGACTAAAACCAAAGGTTTAATATAAATGACACACCCAAATGACTCAAATGTAGATATATTTTATAGAAAAAAATGTATAAAGGGTTAAAGGTGCTGTTTCACACAGGCATTGCCTTCCAATATTCCTAGAAATTTATATTATGTACTGATATGGAATGCATCGTAAAACAGAATATTCTTTTTTTTTAATAACATACTAATTTACTGTATTTTCTTGCTGAAAACATTCCTGAATCCTGTCTGTATTCATAGTTCAACCTGCCCATCTTTGACATCACAAAAAGGGTGTTTACCTTTGAGTTCTTCTGATCACTCTCACCTCACTCAATCACAGTCACTGGGCATCACTGTATAAATGTGGATTTGTAAAGCTTTGCTGTTTCATATGCATGAGCATTAAATAACAGGTGGGCATGGCTATACATGACTAGACTGCTTTGATGTAATACTGTACATAGGGGAATGGCAGGACTTTGTTGCTAGGCAACTACATAGTTACATAGGCTGAAAAAAGACATGTGCCCATCAAGTTCAGCCTTTCCCACATCTGTTCCAAAAGAAGTAAAAAAAAAAATTAAAAAAAATTAGCTCTTTCCAATTTTCCAAATCCTTCTTGACCCCACAATGGCAGTCAGATCTCTCCTTGGATCATTGAGCTATTTCCCCACAATTTAAAATTATATTCCTGTTATTATGTTTTTGCAAGTATTCTAGTTGCTGTTTAACCCCTTCCGGACCGCCGATTACATACTGCGTCTTCACTTGAAGACCGCAGTATGTTTTTAAATATTTAAATTCCGTGATCGTGATTCGCTGCAAAGCGATCACGTGCACGGAATTGAGGGGGGGTGGCTGCTACTGATCGCTGGGAACACCCAGCGGTCAGTAGCAGCCGCCCCTCGCGATCCCAGCGTTCAAAGCGACGCTGGATCGCGTAAAGGCAGTGACGTACCTGGTACGTCCCGGTCTGCCGGTGACCCGTGACCCGGAAGTACCAGGTACGTCCCGGTCTTGAAAGGGTTAAGCATCTGTACGGACTCTGATAAAACTACCTCTGCGGGCACTAAATTCCACATTCTTTTTGTTCTTACTGTAAAAATCTCTAACTGAATTGCCATGTTGCTTGGGATTTATTGCACAGGTTATGTGCAAAGGCAGCTAAATCCACTAAAACACCTTGAGATCTTTAGATGGAAGATACAGGATAGAAGTTGGAAAATGTCCATTACTGTTTAGTGCCGGTTATGTACCAATTCTGAATTCCCCCTGATTTTCCCCTTTGGATTTCTAAGACCATGAGATACCACCAGTTGACAAAAAACAGGATCTTAGGACATTCTTATCTTATATATTGGCAGCACAAGGGGGCATTTCAAATATCAATTTCAACTTTCATTTGGAATTCTAGGAAAGAATATCCCTCTCTAATTTTCACTTTTTCAATTTTTGTACAGCATGTAGGGGGAACATGGCAATTTGTGTTAGGAAGATGGCAACTTTTCTGTACCGTGTCTTGTTTCAGAATACAAAGTACTGCTGATTACATAGATCGACTCACCCCATATTTTTATTATGGTCATTGTCATTGGCAATATTAGTGCCATAGGTGTCACATAAATATAGATAATTAAGTAATTCTGGGCTTGTGCAGTAATTGTCTACCAATGAGTGGTAGCCTTTATTATACAGTTACAAAAGAGAACAGTGAAAATATTTAAGAAAAACCATTTAAAATTACAATAACCCCAAAACATGTGAAAACATACTGGTGTAGAAGAAAAATAGAAGCTCAGTGTTAGAGGTGTTGAGCCTCAGGTAATGCAATTTCAGAAAGCATGTTAGAAAAAGGCTAAAAGGTCAGGACATGAAATGTAAATTTGAGTGCCATCGTTGTATAGATGCTATTGGAAACCAAGGGATGAGGTATAGATGGAGAAGAGTGGAGGCCCTAGAACTTGAGCCTTGAGAAACAACAACAAGGAAAGGTAGGGGAGAGGAGAAAGTTCCAAAGCATTAGACACTAAATGTGCGGTCAAAAAAGTATGACTTTAGCCAGGAGACAGCTACCTCACAGATTCCATAATTATGAAGAGTTTACAGAAGTAGTAGATGGTCAAGACAAAGGCTGCAGGGAGGTCCAGGCAGATAAGCAGGGATTAGTGACCTTTTGTTTTTCATTATTCTAGTAAGGGCTGTTTTAGCAGAGTATTGTGGACGGAAACAAGACTGTAGAAGGCCAAACACAGAGTTAAAGGAAAGAAAATTATAGGTTTAAACCTCAGATGGCGAAAAGAAACAGGGATGACATGACGAGTGAATGTTTAAAGGTGGATAGGAATATGCCAATGGATAAACAGAGGTTAAAGAGATTTGTTAGAATAGGTATCAGGACACTGGAAAGAGATGGTAGGAGATGTGAGGGAATAGGGTCGAGTTGTGAGGTGGGGAGACAAGATGATGTCAGAAACCTCACTAGGGGTGACAAAACTAAAAAGGTTGGCTGGTAGCAAAAGAAAGGGTTTAAGGTATAGTATATACCAATCAATCTAACCTCACTATCCACTGGCATATTCCTATCACTATTCAAATGCTATCATCTTTAACATTTTAAAGAAGCCTTCCTTTGACCCCACATTCCCATTACACTACTGTTCTGTTTCCCTTCTTCCACTGGCATCTAAACTGCTATCATGCTATCTTCTATCATGGACCCTGGCCTTGGAAGGGTCTCTGTTTCTGGAAAGGGGAACCAGGAGTTCCCTAGGGGCTTCTTCTTCCTCCTGCTACAGAGTGCCGACAGACTTGTGTGGTTTGTTACTGTCCATTAGACTTACAGGATAAAGACCTCCATGGCGAGTATTTGCACCAGGATCTGATATCCAGCTGGTTTCACCCAGTCAGGTAACCACTGGTGTTTATTATCTTACTAACTAACAAACTACAATAGCGACCCCCCTACTGGGCTGAGGTGGGCCATGTGCAAATACTGAGCCGTGAGCAAATCAGGGCCTGATGGAGAACTACTTATGGTGATAATTGTATGTAAATTGCCCCTGTACTATTTAAATACTGGTGTGTTTTCAATAAAACACCTCAACATTGGCTCTGTCTATTTGGGGTGGGCTGCTGAAATAACTCCTTTTCAGGACAGTACATGTATGTAGGTAGTGTGTACCGCGCATTGCAAACCCGTTACCATTTAACCCACCAAATAACGACAAAAACCATAAAAACCCTGTGTTGGCCTAAAACACCATAAACCAATAAACAAGAATATACAATAAAACTGATAAATAATAAATACAAATATACAAATATACATAACACATTACCATAACATATTCCAACACAGGAACCGAATTAACCCCGTCCTTGCTGGCCTCTCACACTGCACAATCCAGACCACAGGTACCCACCAACCCCCTCGTCCAAACAAAATTGACAGCTACCTTTCGCTGTCCCACCACCAATGCTAACCACCAGCCGTCCACAAGCTCGGTGGGCACGTCCAATAAAACACCAGAGGTTAGGGGAGGATTGAGCCTTCCATTACACCAGCATCCAAACTCCATCACTTACCAAAACCAGACCGGCAAGGACACACAAACCGCCAGCTGTGACAAAAAGAAAGAAAGTTAGTACACCTAGAATAGGGAGGGTGGGAAGCAGGTAAGTCTGTTGGCCGTATCTGTAAAAAAGGACAGTGACCGGGGTCACCCATAGGGCACCTTATATCACCTAGGGTCTCCCGCCCCTCAATTAACATACCGCAATCAAAACACGGCCATGCCCTAAGCATGCACTAACCCACACACATACATGCTCCCTGTCCATTTAGCTACGCTGATTCCCAGGGTCCTTGCCCTGAACACACTAAGCTACAGCTAGCCACAACGTCAATGCAGCTCCAGTGAAGCGGCATCTCCCTGAAGGTGTTTACGGCTGGTGTCTCGGCAAAGGGAAGTGCAGCTTGGCTGAAGTACCCAGTCAGGGTACCGTGGGCCCGCCACACCTATAATCGACACATTTTCTTTCCTCTTACTATATGCTGGACCCTCTAAAATCTGATTTCTGTCCACAATGGGAGACTGTACAAAAGAAAGAGAACACCAGGTAGATTTGGTGGCTATGACAGTATGAGGTAGAGGTGATCCACCATATGTGAGCAAAGCAGGTGGTGAGGGATAATAGTTTAGCCACAATATGTATATTGACGTCCCTGAGGATTAATCTAGGGATCATACAGGAAAGAAATTGAGAGAGCCATACAGCAAAATTAATTGTGACATAGGACGAGGAGGTTCATAAAACACTGACAAGTGCATGGCATGTATTTAAAAAAAACAAAAGAGAGAAATGGAATTGGTGGTTATATTAGCACAGTTTGTAAGGCAGAAATATACACAGATCAGCCACAACATTATGATCACCTGACTAAAGTTGTGTAGGTCCTCCTTTTGCCACCAAAACAGCACTGACCCGTTGAGGAATGGACTCCACTGGACCTCTGAAGCTGTGCTGTAGCATCTGGCACCAAGACAAAGGAAGGCTTCTTTCCTCACTATCCCCTACCCCACTTTCTCCCCATCTATTTTTTTGCAAACACATACAATAAAAACACTGGTAAAAATAGTGTATGTTTAATCCATTAAATATAGGAAGAAACAGCTAATCTGTTTTTAAAATATATAAATATTAGACCCTGCTGCCAACATTTTATATTGAAAAAAATGGACCCTAGCCAAGCATTTCCTTGAGCCCCGCTGCTAACTCCCTAGCATGCAATCACTCTTTCCGCTCCCACACCAAAAAATATATTTGCCACACTGACTGCAGATTAGGGGAAGACTGTGAGAGTCAGTGCAGTCTTCCATCCTTCTGACCCTACCGTGACTTTCAGAGGTCCTCTCCCAGTAATCCCTTTGTCCCCTCATTTACTTTTTTTTTTTACTTACTCCCTGTAATTGAGATATAGATCAAAGAAACAACACATTTAAACAGTACTGCAGGTATAGATCAACTGAATAAGACATACAAACCCTATATTTGCAGGTATACATAAATAATGTATGGAAACATAGCATAGCAGGTACACAACAACAGAATAACATATAAACCAATTGGAATTCACATCATTAAAGCTATAGATTAAACCCCCTAAATTACAGGCATAGATCACAGGTCACACACCCCAAAGGCCAGCCTTGGTGTCCACATTCCCCACATAGAACCTGACCAGCACCCTGATAACACACACAAGACTTGCCAAACAGCATGAGTCAACTTTGTCCCTAAACAGCCCAGCGGGAGCCATCTTTGTCCCCAAACAGTCCGCCCTGTGCCATCTTTGTCTCATAAACACCCTGTCTGTGCCATCTTGGTCCCCAAGGCTCAAACACTGTGCTTGAGCCATCTTTGCCTTTCTCCAAATAACATTCATGATACACATATCCATTAATGCATTTTTACAAATCATTCAAGCAATTCATCCATACATTCATTCATTCACACAATTCATCCACACATTCATTCAATCACTCATTCAAACAATATATCCACATTAATTCTCTTACTCATTCACACAATTCATCTATTGTGTCTTGCTGCTCTGCTGCGGTGCGCACAGCTTCACTGTGAAGCGCCGGCACCAGGACAGAGGCATCGTGGTGGGAGCACGAAGCCTCTGTCCTGGTGCCGGCGCTTCACAGTGAAGCTGTGCGCACGGCGTGGGATTTATTAATTATCGCCCCCCGCATGATTTACTGGGGGGGGTCTGTCCCCCCCCCCATCCCCCCGGGTTCCTATGCCCATAATTGTAGGCGCTTTCAGCGGGGAACAGGGGTCAGCATGGGCATCCTGACTTGTCTGCGGCTGCTCAGCCCCATACGCAGCAAACTGTGATGCACTGTTTGTTCTGACACCTTTCTATCAGAACCAGCATCAACTTTTTCAGCAGTTTGAGCTAACCTAGCTGCCTGATATATTCCACCCACTGACAGGTGTCATGATAAAGAGATTATCAGTGTTATTCAGTTCACCTATCAGTGGCCAAATGTTATGGCTGATCAGTATGTGCATACCTGGGAACTTCACAGGGTAGATGGACACCTATCAGGAGAGAAAAGTGGGTGCATTTTTCTGTTTAATTAGGTATATTAAATAAATGTATTTGTTATAAATAAAGAACAGAACATTGGCTTAACACCTTTATGGCCTTAGTACACACTAGACTTGTGCATTGGTATTCAGGAGAACATGAAAATGAACACGAAGGGTGCGTTTTCTTTGTTCAGCCCGAATACCGAAGAAATGAACATAGCGGCGGCAAAATGTACACGAAGACGAAGACACACAACACGAAGAATCTTCGTGTTCGTCTTTGTTAATATCTCCAACTAATCTCCCTGGTCCCTACCCCATCTAGCCCACCTTATCCACGCAGCATCGCAGGGGTTAACGGGAGCAGAAATCCATAGATTTGGTTGATGCTAGAGGTGGCCCCAGCAGGCGACCAATGGAGTCGCTGTTATGGACCTTTAACTCCTGTTCCCTCCCCAGGCCATGTTTCGGCGTCAGGAGTTAAAGGTCGGTGCGAGCGACTCTATTGGTCACCGGCAGGGAGCTCCTCTGGCATCAACCAATGAAGGGGCTCCCTGCCAGCGACCAATAGAGTCGCTCGCACCGACCCTTAACTCCTGATGCCGAAACATGGCCTGGGGAGGGAACAGGAGTTAAAGGTCCATAACAGCAACTCTATTGGTCGACTCCTTGAGCAGCCTAGTCCAAGTTCTGCTCCAATCAGAGTCACTCGTAAGGACCTGTAACTCCTGGAGCAGTGAGACCGATGGTCTCTCCAGGCCGAGTTTCGGTCCATGCAAGCGACTCCATTGGTCGCCAGCAGGGGGCTCGTCTGATATCAACCAATGAAGAGCAGCTGCACTTTATAGGTGGATGGCAGAGGAGGCCCCTGCTGGCGACCAATAGAGTTACCCGTACGGACCTTTAAAATCCTGGCGCCAAAACTGCCTCGTACCACGTTAACCCCGTATTAATACCTTCTAAAGAAATGAAAGAAAAAAAACGAACACAAAGAATGTACACGAATATTCGCCCGACTCAAACACAGGAAAGGGCGAAGATTTTTTCCCCCATGAAGACAAACACGAAGAGTTGGCCAGTGCCCAAGTCTAGTACATACCAAGATCTAGGCTCTCCAGTGATAGCACTGGGGATACAAGGGGTTCTGTCTGTACCCCATGATGCATGACCGTTAGTGGGATGGTACAGACAGGCACAATGAAACACAGCACAGGCAGAATACTTGGAAAGGTACTGTATTAATGAAGGTGATAGGAACAGCAAGTACAGGCAGTAAACCTCTAGGCAGAAAGCCCGTTGGCAGGGCAGATGGGTACGTCGGCCCGCTGGCAGGGCAGACAGGTACGTCGGCCTGCTGGCAGGGCAGACGGGTACGTCGGCCCGCTGGCAGGGCAGACGGGTACGTCGGCCCGCTGGCAGGGCAGACAGGTGGTTCAGGTACGGGCACGGGCACGGGCACAAGGCCAAAGCAGAGCGGTCCAAACACTCTAATGCAAAGGTCCTGACTTAAAGGCAGGGCAGGTTTATATTGGCCAGGTTCCACTCAGGTGACTCAGCTGTACCTGGTTATCTGATCATGAGCACTGCAGAGGGGGGAGGGTGGCCACTAGTAGTAGCAACTGGACATTACAGCAAAATAATTATGCATGGTCCGGGCTAGCAGGGTGGAATCCTGACAGGTAGTGTAATAGATACTGTTGTAAAAAAACGTGAACAACAATAAGATTTAAAAAATTATTAAATTTTTTAAATGTAAAAACTGCAAGGACACGCTCAAACATGTTGTACCAATTTAAAATAATAAATATACAAATACAACATAAAAATCCCCTTGCTGCTCAAAAAACTTTTTGATTTTCTTTTTCAAATATTGTGTAATGTTTGGTCTCTAAAACATAAAAAATCTATGTAGTCCATATGTTTTTACTGGGGGGGTTGGGTTAGGGTTGGTCTGTCTATACCCCTGTGCATATGTGTAGAATGTGCTCCCTTTCCTAGTGAAGACATCAGGGACAGTATACCGTCCATTTTACCATTTTCATCCCCACTGACATACTAGTACATCTGTAAAACATGTGCTAAGATGTCCCTTTGAATGTACCGGTACGTCCAGTCTTTTTTGCCGTGGCAGGGAAATCTCAAGAGATCATGTTAATTATAATGGAGCGTCGATATAGCTTTCCAAAAATGTGTTTTACCACTATTCTGCTTGTATTTATAGTCTACCATCCCCCATTTTCCTGCTCAGTTCTCAAATTACATCCTGGTGGTTAGGCTCAGTTACAGATATGTGAATAGTGAAATGTTGCAATAGACTGGGTGTGCTCATTTTAACAATTATTTTTCAGTAAAGTATAAACTAAGCATTGCATTGTCCTCTCCTGTACCAGTATTATTATGATTAATATTGTCAGTTTTGTATATTGTCGTGTCATTCTTGCCCCTAAGGGATCAGGAAATTGGTAACCATGGATACTGAACTGAGACAAGAAAGGGGGAGGGGTAGGTCGGATATAAAACAGCAGGAGGAAAGAATAAAATAAACACTGGAGGCCAACAATAGGGATAGCACGCCTTGAAATATAAAATACAGTAAAAAATTGTGTAAATTCTCTACACAAAAATTGTCTATAGCAGTGTGTATTTTATATTTTGTATGGTTTAAAATGATATAAAAAACATGATTCAAAAAATAAAAAAATAGTAATAGGGGATTATAAATTGAGAAACTGGTGCTCATATTTAATTTATGAAAGGGTGACTTGTACACAAGAGAAAGGGCACATATTTAATTGCTTGTTTTCCACACATTAAACAGGGTCATAGATGTATGTCATAGTATTACAGATATGGACTGTATATATATATATATATATATATATATATATATATACCCCAGCATCTGTCAAATCAGTGGTATATTCTGGCGTAGGGAGCCAGGGAGGTGGACCCTGCCCCTCAGTAGAATAACAGGGAAACACCCTCTTAAGTGATTAGACTCCCCGAAGCTGTCTTATAGGACAATTAAAACAAAGATCACTGATCTTCTTAACTGGTCTACTGATACTATGGAGAACTATGTTCATTTCTGTCCAGTACAGTGGTCCTTAATACTGGCAGTATAGGAATGGAAGGGAAATAGTTCATGTGACCTGGAAAACTGTACGCAGCATGGCAGACATCATTAACATAGTGCTACGGTGTGTTGCGTTTTATTCGCAGCCAGTTAGAGAGCCAAACCAACACAGATCAGCTGCTTGTTGTTTAAAGAGGCCAGAGTGGACAACAAAGCAGCTTGCCAAACTTCTGATAGGCTGAAACCATGAAGAAGCTAATCAAAAATCATATTCAGAATGAAAATGTTTTAATTTTTCTATTTTGTTTTATGGCCATTCACATTATACTTTATACTTAAATAGAGGCTCTCACCATCATTTTTGTTTACTGAAATCACTCAAAAATAAAACTATCACATTTGTTTTTGTTTCAAAGTATTACATTTCCATGTAATACAATAGTTTTTTTCCCAATACGCAAGTTTGCTAAATGTGTATGTTTTAACTCCAAACTACTGGAAAAACACAAGCCTTTTTATGTGTTAAACATTAGAATGTCTCAGTTTTAATAGCACAGCACGGCCCTCTTAAAAAAAAAGTCAAGCTTAATTTGATAAGCAAGGCTACATTATCCCCGTCATAAGCTCTGTGTGGCTTTTATGTAGGGAATGTCGTTGTATTGGAGTTGTTAGTCGAAGATGATACTTTTTTGCGTGAACATAATAAAAGATATTCCACGTAAGAATTTGTGGCTCTGCTCTTCAGTACTTTTGTAAGCTTACCCCTATTTTTCAAAGATATTTGTTAAACCATTGCTGAAGAAACCGCCACTGAATCACAAAAACCTGGAGTTTTTATACTCCAACTTTGTAGTTATTACCTTATCACATTTAAATACTTTTTTATTCTTTGCATTATACTGACTTCTGCCTAATGATGATGATGATGATGATGATGATGATTGCCTCCTAAGGCAATCAAAATGCAAAACTTTAAAACAAAGGTTAATATGAGGTAATTTTATGATAATTTTCCATTCTAAAAAGCATTAAAATGTACACAGAATATACACTTTGGATGAAACAAAGTATGTAAGAATGTATATGCAATGAATAAAGATAATGAAAATGAAACCATAACCTTATTAACTGGGTAATTTTACTCTTGAAACAGAATGTCGGCACTAGGGTGACCACATTTTATTTCTGCCATTCAGGGACACACTATGAAACACATGAGATTACACACACAGCTGTGTGTGTGTGTGTGTGTGTGTGTGTGTGTGTGTATATATA
>VKOC01033830.1:0-12772 GCA_009364415.1 Spea multiplicata | reverse complement strand
GTGTTAGTATTGGCATTTTATTTCAAGTTGATCAGTTATACAGGCCTTGCTAAGCATTTGTGTTTTTTTGGTATGGCTGGTGGGGGCAATGAAGACCCTTGGTTTGGAGTAGCTTCATTTGGAGCAGAACGAGCAAGTATCCAAGTAGTAAACATGCCAGAGATTTCAATGAAAAGCTGCTGCAGCTTTAAAAATCCAGCATCAGTCTCTATTTTTCTATATGTACATCTCCACCGATTACCAGTGCACTCATGTGCTATTATGTTCAAAATATGGAGGGCATTCAATATCAGAGCATTTTAGCAGCGCTGTAATATAATAAGACATATTCCATGGTCCCATTGGGGTTATATTTAAAGTTACCAAATTTTATTACTGAATTGCAAAAGATGTTGCTACATTTATATGTGTTTCCATACACTAATACATGGGATGTATCTTACTATTAGGATTAGCCTAGGATTATTCATTTTCATCCTTCAGATAAATTTGGGGTTTTTTTTTGCAGCTCTGAAAGGGTTAACATTTTAATATTTTAATAATGAATTATAATTTCAAATCTTTTGCCATCTTTGGTTTCCCATTTTTTTTCCATTTGTTTACATTAATTTTACTTTGTGAGCTAACATTAAATTTAAATTTGTCATTCTAAGTATGAATCTGATTTACTGTGTCATGTGGGAATATTTTTTTCCATTCTACTGATCAACAGAAAAGTCACATTTTAAGTGTCTTAATACTTAAAGATAAAAGATTGCTTAAAATGTCTTAAACCAAGCCTACTGGTTTTGAGTGGTTACTCAGCGATGCTTGATGTAGGGTATCCACTGGTGTAGTTCAGTCTCTGACTTGTAGTGTATTTTGTACAGGACTGTTCATCAAATAATGGGTGTATTGGGTGGATATTCTGTGTGGTAAATATGTTCTTCAGCTAGTATTTTGAGCTAAGAAAGTTGCTATAGATAGGCCAGGGTTCACCTCCATGAAAACCTGTAAGTTGTCCCTTTGGGGGAACTCTGGTCAACTTGGCCTCCATTTTTTATTTATTATTATTATTATTACTGGTCTGAATGACAATATTTTTAAAGCTTATGGGTACATCATCATGGGAGATTGCAATTGATAACACTTCACAAGTCAGTAAATATAACCTTACCAAATACGGGTCATAGCATACATTCAAGACATCTAAAACCAAATTCTTTTTTTTTTTTAAGGAATGCAAACAAATTTAAACCAAGCATTTCGTCTGCTATGGTCTGTTTGAAAAATAACCAGATTTGATATCATCTGAACTGCTACAGCTCACATAAAAGTTCACATATGGTCTATCATAATATTATTTGCACTTATCCCTGTAGCCTATACATAATGTATGCAATTAGTGCATGACTCCCAGAGACAGGCGGGTATATTTTAGCCTGGGGTCAAGCTTAGCCAAATGGACCAGTAATAATGTAGTCAAAAAAACGTATCTTACTGTGAAAACATTAATGCATACACGGTATTTGCATCCAAAAAAAAGAGGCAGCTCACATAGTCCAGAGAATACGAAGGTTTGTGATAAAACAGACAAACACACTGAGAATAATTGTTTTTTTTTCTAAAAATGTTGTTTTTGTAAAGGCTAGACTTCTATACCCATATGGCCCATAAAAAATGCAGCCTCGGTGCACTTATTTGAATGCAGCCTTAAGCATGCATTTTTTCGCAGACATAACAGGAAAATACAAGCGCTGTAAAAGTACTGAACAGCATAGTAAATCGTGATTTGCTTCGCTATAGTTTACTACCCCTTTACTCAACATTTAACCCCTTCTGGTACTGTGGTACTGGGTACTTTTTAAATATTTGTAAAATAATTTAAAAAAAATAGTAATTTAAGTTCAGAAATAGAACGGAGGCCCTACATCTGGCTTAGACTGGCTTGTCGGGGTGGAAGACGCACAAGCTGGATCCCAGACTTTCCTCTTTTTTCTTTCTTGGCGCCCTCGCATCCAGAATGATGCTTGCAAGACACGATGTGCCCGGTGTCCTGAGTCTTGCTTCCCCCCATAATTAGCTTGGGTCGCATTATGGCTGCCTTGCCTACCTCTATGCTATAAAAACAGTAATCTGGAGAAGAGTAGTTGGGCTTCTTGCATCAAAATCCCACCCACCCATAAAATGGATCATTTGTATTCTTTTGTTTAGTATTTAAGATGCTAATTACCCCTCTTTAAAATCCTTACAATCCACCAGAGGCCGTACACCCTTTCTACTCCTGATCTACATACAGTGACTCACTCCTCATAGCCTAGTAACTGTTCTCTTTCTAATCTATTATGGGCTTTTTTTTTTTGTAGATCCTCTTTCCTCAGCTTAACTTTGGCCCTAGGCTAGCTAATTATTAGTGTGGTGATACAGGATCCTTTCAAATGCAAAAACTCCTCATTCCTTTCCTGGGGAGAAACGCCATTATCTCTGAAGAACTAAAAAAAAAAAAAAAAAAAAAAAAGTTATTTTCTTATTTCATGTTTGGAAGAGATTGTATTTATTCCCAGGAAACCTCTGAATCTGGAATGAATCACTGTTTATAAGAACGTTTCCTTTTTGTCTAAGAGAGCGGTTCTTCGGTAATGGTACAAACAGTTGGGAAATTTGAAAGCCACGCATGTCCATTTAAACTTTTATTAGAATAAAACCACTAGCATTTCCAATCCATTTGCTACAGACTAGCAATAGTTAAATATTTCATTTATTTATTTTTATAAAACACCACTGAAGACAGCTGAAAACATAAAAAAAACATGAATGGCGTGTCACTGATCCCACCACCCAACAGCCCACTATCCCACTTTTGGGGACTGTAGGGATCACGGGTAAGCTGAGGAGATTCTCTTATCTCCCTTATCAAGCCCAGCAAGATATGCTTTTTGCAGCCTTGACTGAAAACATGTAGTTTAATACATTTTTAATTGAGATCCCTGTGCTCAGGCTAGGAAATCCAAAAGTTGGTTTTCTGACGTCACTCAAGGACTGAAATTGCACAACCCCAGGGTAAAGCATACTACTTTTTCGTCATTTTCTAAAGTAAACGTTTAACCACACCAGCCCCAATCAGATGTCTGGGTTGTATAGCGATGCTCCATGGTATGTGGTATCATGTCCTACCCCAATATGTAACATGTGGTGTGACATCATGGAGCATCTTTGTTGGAGCATATTGATGACGTGAAGTGTGAGGTGCAAGTGTGTGTATGTGTGTGAGAGAGGGAGTGTCTATGTGGGTGTTATTGTTTGTGTCTATGTGAGTGCATATGTGTGTTAATGTGAGTGTATATGTGTAAGTGTGTGTTAGAGTAAGCGTGTGTGCGTGCAAGTAGTGATGTTACAGGATGTAAAGGGGCTGGGGGCTACTCAGCTGCACCAACCTATCCAGACCAGAAGGTCCTAGCCCTCCCCTGTAGCTATGAATGCATATTTGATCTTCTAGATTTCCTTTACTATTATTTTTGCCCCTATATCATACGCAGAACACATTTCAGCCTCCAGGGTAGCACAAGGAAGCTGCACATATCAGCTACAAGGAATGCAGGGAATTTGGAAGCAGGCTAGGACACGACACTAGCATCCCTAGCAGCTAAGTGAATTGTTAGCAGTAGAAGACCAATGTCATCTATTAACAAATACCCAACGAGATTGGTGCAATAGTGTTATGCATCAGACTTATCAATATCACTTAAAGTTATTTTCATTCTTATTATAGGCAGGACATTATACACTTCTTTTATGCAATTTAATTTTAGTACTATTGGTAAATTTTATAGAAAACCGTATCTCTGGCTGCTGCATGATCAGTATGCTGTGGAACAGGAGCAGGGGGTGAAACCCAAATCTCATGGTTGCGTGATTACTATAAGGGAGATTGTAGAGATCAAGGTAAATAAAGTCAAATAAAATATGATTTTGAGCAATATATTATACTGCTTTGCTGCAGCATCGGGAGGCAATTAGGACTGATGGTTGGCAAAGCACCATTCCCAAAACTGCAGTCTTTATCTACATCTAAGCCTCAAGCTAAGTAACAGGGGCACTAAAGGGCCATGCTTCGCAGTATTTGAAAATATAATATATTTTTGTTTCAGATTGCAGGACTGAGTACAGCCTCTTACCAACAACATCTAGGTGAATACTTCGGTTGCTGAGAATTATATAGATAATTAGAATGCCTATGTTTCACTCTAATATATCAGTATGAGGTTGTCATGGTAAATTTAATTTTTTTATGAATAACTATTAAAGCACTAATTAATCATCTCCAGGACAGGTTTATTCCCCATATATTCACAAGATGTCATAGGCTGCCATGTATCACATGGGTCGCTGTCCCATAGGAGACTAAAAAGCAAATTCAATTTACTATAGTTCAGGGTTTTTAAAATTACCAAAATTTCCCGATTTGCTTTTCTTATCATGTCATACATACATAGAGATTTTGTTTTGTAACAAACCGGATGAATAATGCAAGTTTTTACAAAACTTTAAAAAAAAACATTGCCATGAAAAGAATAACCGGTTTATTTTTAAACCTCAATAACGGCCCTTTAAGACCAGACAAACAGATCTGTAAGATATTCTGCTTTATCTTACCAGCTCCGGCCACAGGTGCAATACTCAGATTCCCAAAAGAACATTGTGTGCCGATGATCAAAGTTAAAAGCTAGAACATCAAAAGTGCACTAAACTGAAAAGAAACTCATTCATATCACATTAAGGACACCTGTCCCCTTTTTTCTTCCTAATGGCTCCAGACAGTATGTCTTCTTAGTATAAGGACACCAGGGACATTGGGTCGTCAATACACCAAATTCCTATCAAAGAAACACTAGAAAGAGTATAAAAACAGTTGTATTTAAAAGGCAGCTCCCACTGTTTTTTTGTTCTTTATGTGGAATATTTAAATTGGCAGTAGGGTTCATAAGAAGATATTTGTGTAACAGAATGGCAGAATAACATACAAGTTTTGCATGGGTGTTTGTTAGTTCCAAGTATTCCCAGTTGGCATCCATTGTTTGTCACGGTTCTGTTTCTCTTTTCCTAGCCAGACAAAGGAGTGGCACCAACCTGAGCTAAAGCCAAAAGCGCCGTATGCAAAGCCAGAATATTGTGGTAAATACAGGAGCATCTTGCTATTTTTGCAACAATATGTGGCTTGTCTAAGGACATTTGACACCATTCATGACATAAATATTTACATGATTCCATTGCCTGCTCCCTGGTACGCGTGTGACACAATCAGTGTTGTGAACCGATCTCCAAGAGGCTTTCTTCTGAAAGGACTATCTTCTGAAATAGCAAGGACTATCTTCTGAAAGGACTATCTTCTGAAAGGACTATCTTCTGAAATAGCAGAGCATTATGGATACGTAAGCACTTTGAGTGAAACATAGGAATAAAACAAAAGCCAACGTTACTACGTATGTGATATGTGTGATGACATCATGAAATAAAAGAAATCACTGTTCGACTTGGAAAATATACCCTCAATTACCTTTATGCTCGAATTTTACAGTCCAGGCTCTTAAGGTGTCCATTTCACATAAAATCCTGCAAAATTCATTTTTCGACTTAGATCCTGAAAAACCCTTCCCCCCATGAACGGCCATTGTTTTCCATCCGCATGGAACCTCTGGTAAAATTAATGTGACACAATCCAGATGTAACAGGAGCCTTTTCATGGCACAGAATAATACAACTATTGTTGTGTGCTGGGCTATTGATTAGATCTCTTACATCATTTCCTCATTTGCACACATTTTTCTGTCAATCAAGAATGGCATTGGCAATGCCAGTCATTGCAATGTAAAGACAGCAGGGATATCCCTGAAGAAGTGCATACAGGGGCATAAATAGACATATTTACAAACATCTTGGATTGTATAGAGATATGGAATGTTCAGAAACCATTGGTTGTGTAACAGTAGGATAGCGAATAGATCAGGGATCCCCAAACTCGGCCCTCCAGCTGCTGCAGGACTACATCTCCCATAATGCTCCTTCAGCTAAGGGGCTGGCTGAGGAGTATGGGAGATGTAGTCCTGCAGCAGCTGGAGGGCCGAGTTTGGAGATCCCTGGAATAGATCTTAGTTTTTACATATGAAACCTGTTTGTCTAGGGTTGATCCAATATGGCCAGTGCAGAACCAAATATCCAATAAATCTTCATTTGAGAATTATCTGAAATTAATAGTATTTTAGCAGCACGGCCCACTGAGAGGTTACTATAACCCCCCCAAACCCAATGCGTCTCAAACTCAGCAGTGACTGCTTATTCTATGACATCATACCCAAGTCCACTTAGTCGCTGACAGAAAAAACAGAAAGCTTCAGAGACACAGTTTCCTTCAGTCATTTCACTATATCACCCATAAGGATAAATGGAGGGATTGTACACCTGGTAAGTCTTTGGAGGACTCACAGCTTGGAAGCAACGTAATTCCTTGCAATATTAAAAAAAAAACAAAATGTAAGGTAGGATATTCAGTTTGGCAGCTTCCAATACATCATTGCTTGGAATGGTTTTGGTAAATCTTTTTGTACATTTTATATCGGTTTGTATGACAAAACAAATACATGATTAATACCAGGGAAGGGATATTGGATGATCATGCCATATTTATTGCCACAAAACAATTCCTTACTTTTAAATCAAATATATTCACAGGTACTTGTATTTAATTAATTTACTTATACTAAAAGCGGTATCAGGACGGTTCCCCTTTACGCCACCATATACCTGTAATGTATTTCTTTTTTTCTTTTTGTTTGGGTTGTTTTTAGGTGTTACACAATATGATCTCTATAATTGTGCTTTTGATTGGCTGAAATATTTGACAGTACTTTTTATTATATTTTCTCTGTTTTTGTCAAATCTGTGCAAATTCAATATATTTGCTCAACGTCCACCAACTGATTACATATATTTTCAGAAACTATCCAAAGTCTGATTTACCATGCCGATGTTTTTGCCTAATATCTAAGACAATTTTGTTACTTTGGAAATATTAAGGCTTTTTGCCGGGGAAACTGGATTCAGTCTCCAAGCTTTATTTGAGATTTACAACTCAAACATTTGCTTCCGACAAACTCTTTGTGTACGATATCATTTACACTCCGGATTTGGGAACTTAGTCTGAAACAATATACTAGACCCCTTCTAGTCTGATCCATTGAGCCCTTGTATTTAGCAGAAACCATGTCTAGAAACAATTATTCAACCATTTTTAACAGCAAATTTTGACCCATTTATATTTTTATATTAAACAAATTACAATAAATGTGACATTTATTGAATGTACTGTATAGCCATACGATTGCCATGTTGGAGAACTCTGTATATTTTTTTCTTGAGAAACCAGCAGCTTTTAAGCCTCAAGGTAGAAGTGGGAGAGCTAGCCACGTAACGAAAGTACAGGAAAATGTGAACACCAAAATCCCACACCCTTTCAATGCCTTGGGACCATACCGCTACATACTTAAATAAGTACAGGATCTCTGTGGGTGGACAATTAGGTGCCTTTTATGGGCAGCCTTCCAGTGGTCATATATGAAGGACTTCAACCCAGGTAGAGATTTATAGGGACATCAGTGACGAAACAGGAAACCTAACACAGAGAGAGAGATGGTGAACAGATGCTACAAAGATTTTCATACATATAATATGAGTTAAAGATGCACAGCATTTAAGGGAACTTAATATGTACATACCCGGGAACTCTAATGGCTTGACCACTCCCTCTCACACTAATACATAACCACTCATGCTTGCACACACTTACACATACACGCTCGCTTATATTAACACACGCTCCCTCTAACACACACATACACACTCATGCTAATGCATACACACTTACATATACACATGCATTCTGTGTCAGCTGCCGATGACTTAATTCCAAACAAATCAATTTACTGCCCTACATAAAGTGGTAAAAAAAAGGCTGCGGGAACTTCAATGGCAATGGTTTGGAAGAGGTACAGTAGGCGGGGAGAATGTTCATCTTAACAACATTTATACAACCTTGCCAAATGAGGAAAGTGCAGCCTCACCTCGGTAGGTCAGCAACTATTGTCTTAACAAGAGGGGTGACGTTCACTTTAAAAAGATGTGAAAGGTCTTTAGTGAGCCAAATACCCAGGTATCTTAGTTTCTCCTAGCACCTCTTAAACGGGAAAGCTCCTTTGATTTCTGATATCTAATAATTTTTAATTTAGAGAGGAGCAGACTATATGTTTGAGGTATAAAACTCCTTCATTATTATAGGCAGAGAGATTTCAGGTTTGGGGATATAAAAGGTATAAAAGATATAATAGGTCGCTGGCATAAGCAGCCACCTTATGCATGACATCTTGAGCGCAATTAAAAGCAAGGACTGAGAATTCAATATAGTAATTACTTATTTATTAAAGATCACAAAAATAACATAAATCCAAAATTAAGCAGAGTGTAACATAAAATAAACATACCAGTCAGTCTCGATATGAAGTCTAGCTTCAGTCTCTCGGTCTGCCCCACATTATAAACAAAGAACAGCACATATATAAGGTATAATAACTAGACCTGCCCTCTAACAGGGCATTAAACACTTTGGCCAACCAGGGACGAGGAAGATCTTCATGTTTTCCAAAGGTCATTGCCCTAAGGGCCAAAGCAATTTTATCCACGGAGATTGGGGTATTTAGAAGCTCTGCCTGGGCGGTTGGCAATTTTCATCAAATATCCTTTGCCAAGTATTCATGGGCCTGGCTCCCGGCCGGCGGCGTTCTGAGGTTATAGAGGGCTGACTAGTACAAGTGAAACAAATCTATGATTTCGAATCTCACCGCCTCTATTACGCATTCTCGTAATCTAAGCCTGCCCCTGGCATTTCCTAATTGTACGAGCTATTAATCTCCTACACTTATTTCCCTTTCCTTGAAATAAGTGCTTGGTAAAAGTGGCAGAGCGCATGAACCCATTGCTCAGGAGGTATATAAGGTCAACAAATGGGTCTGTAGCACAGGTGTGTTTGTGTTGTTGTTCTAAAGTCGCTATGCCTGTCAGTAATGTAGCGAATTGGTTTGATTCATGCAAGCATGCATTTATGCCCCTCCCAGATAGAGAAGAGACCAACATTTGTGGAATCATAATCTCTAAAATACTCCTTGAGGGAGGACCAGATCAGGGATTCGGCCAGTGGGTCAGTGAGGAGAGAGTCATTGAGATACCACGAATGTTCTGCAGGAGTGTAAATAGGGACAGAGGAGCATGGTTACTCCAAGTAATAGAGTCATACCCAGTTTTCTTCAAGTGCAAAAGACCGTAAAATCTAAAAAAATTGTCTATACGGGAGTAGGAGGTGTGGCCTCTCGGAAAATACAAGTAATCTCATTCCTCAGGATGTACGCATCTCCAGATGTCTGCCAGGAAATCGCTGCAGAGGGAGCATAATGGTGCCACCGAGAGACCATTGGAGGTGTCCAGTCTGGGGTCTAGTGGGACACTGATATGACCTCCCATTATGAGGATCCCCTCCTGGAAATCTAATAGCACCCTAGTGATCTCTCGCAGGCACAAATGTTGCCTAGAACTGGGAGGTATACACATCCAAATGTATATATAGTTTTGTCAATCTTGCCTTTAACCAAAATGTACCGGCCAACTCAGTCAAGTACTTGGATCTTGGATTCTTGGATCTGATTGGTCATCCAGGGCTCAGTTCCAGTAGATCAGCAGTTTCTGAAATACTCAGATCACCCTGTCTGGCACCAGCAACCATGCCACGTTCAAAGTCCCTGAAATACCCTTTCTTCCCAATGCTTGGTTTGAACTTCACAAGTTGCCTTGACTAGATCTACATGCCTAAATGCATTGAGTTGCTGCCGTGTGATTGGCTGATTAGCTATTTGTGTTAACAAGCAATTGAAATTATATATATATATATAATATATATATATATAATATATATATAATGTGGTAAAGAATTTCTGGTCCTTAAGAGGTGAAAAATGTGATAAATTTACATCTACTGTTTTTAATAGGCCTTTTTTTACTAGAAAGAGCAATAGTTACATCAAGAATTTTTATGTTCTATAGCGCAGAACTTAAATATACTGTCTATTTAATGACATTAAATGTCCATGCATAGCCAGGAATTATACAAGGTGCAGCTAATAAATGAAAAACAATATGCTTTCAAGTTTTCCCAGAGTGGGTATGGAAAATTCAAAGAGCATGAAATATGAGAAGGATATGTGGGGAGATAATATGGGATTTGGGAATTAGGAAAAATGTGGAATTAGGGTGTGGAGGTAAAGAAAAAGAACAGAATATTCCATTAAATGGTCTATGATAACATGTTTATCTGTTAAACCATATTGTCCTGAATATAGGCTACCCCAAATTTATAGGCAGCAACCTAAGGCATGTATTCATGTATTTGCCTCTTTTCCCCATCTGCTAGCCAGAGGTTGTGCAGGAGATGTGTTCAGCGGACATATCTCCCTACATGTGATATACTTAACCTCGAGTCAGCTCCAGGTGTTAAAGAGTAGCAAGGGACAGTTTTGAACATGTTATTTGGGGACCATTGGGGATCTCACTGTAAGATCCGAGCATTCCTTCTATAACAAGTGTCATAGTAGCTTCTTCTGGGTTGCTGGCATGTACACGATGTTCATGGTGTAGCTCAGCTCTGCCCACATTATGTGAGTAGTGTTGATCCTCATCATGTCTTGTGATATGATGTCACACACTGCCAGGTGCTCCCTGACCCTAAGACCGCCGACCAGCCCGGCACCAGAGCAATGGACCCTTCATGGCCAATGCTTTATTGAGTATTGACCACGTGTAAGAAGGGATTTCTTATACGTGGCCATACGTGGCCCATGAAGGGCCGTTGCTCTGGTGCAGGGCTGGTCTGCGGTCCTGGAGTCAGGTGAAGCCATGCAGCCTAGAGTGACGTGGCCAGGGTGGCACCAGCAGTCACTCCAGAAAAAGGCCTCCAATGTGTAGAAGTCAGTCTGGTATCTGACAGGGGTCCAGTGGAAGCCTTTATAATAGGCAGGGGACGTGCACAAGGGATCCTCGCTGACATTGCATTCTATGTATATAAAAACACATGGCGCCTTTGTGTGTGGAGCCACGAACAGTCTTCTTGGCTGGCGTTCTATTTGGTTGAGGACCGGTCTTGGTCTTGGACTTTGGCAGCTCTGGGAAAAAAAATGTTTAATGAATTACTGTCCGGCTGCTCTTGAGGTTATGGATTCCTCCAATGAACTGGAAAGCATGTCTGAAAACCAGACCCTTAAAGAAAAAAAAAAATACTTGTTTATTGTTTCATAGATCCTCTGGAACAAAACTGCATAACCTCATACAATCCCGGTACCGTTAGGCTGCACATTTGGCGGGGGTATCTGATTTGTCTAACATAACCAGATGAATTTCTTATTAGTAGGAAAGGCCGATGTGATGAGTATCATCGACCTGCTTTATAAAGTCATGACATTGCACTAAATATAGCACAAAGGGTTGTCCCGTACAGGACAGAGGTCCACACAGATCTGTGTTAAAGGGGACAGATGGTCAACCTACTTGTACTTGCGATGGCTTCCACAGCATTTGAGAGATGGTATTAAAACTCCATTATATTCAGAACAAGTTCCTTGGCCACTTATATCATTTCTACTAAATGGCAGACGTGGGCTTTGGCTCGGTGTCTAGCGTATGTGCTTTATAATAGCGTAAAACAGAAGAGATATTTTGGTATTTTCAAGCAGATTGGTTGCCATTTAAAAACCCCCTGGGGGGTCATATCTGGCCAGTGGGCTGTCAGTATAATGAGGTGGGTTTTTTTTGCTAGTGTCAGCTGTAAACCAAACCTCAACATTTGCATGCAGTCTGTTGCTTCAGCCACAAAACAGGACTGTCCTTAACCTGTGTTATAAATGTATAACTGTACTGAGGAAAATGACACAATAAAGCACAATCATGCAGTGCCCGGGTGACGTAATTATCCATCTCCAGGGCTAGTTTAATAAATTAAATATATATATATAATATAATTATATATTTATAATATTATTAATAATATAGTGTGTATATATATATATATAGTTAGAGTGCAAAGAATGATGCTTATAATAGTGTCATTGTCATTTACAGCCACTAAAACCTTGATTTCATCCCGAAAACTTATACTTTCCACCCAGATGCTAGATCCATGGGGAACAAACGGATTGAGAAGACCACCACGCCTGAAACACACGCGTTGATACATATGTTTCCAGGCCTGCCAAGATGATACATTGTTTCGAGCAGCTCCCGTAGTGGTCTCGGTTTAACCCCTTCGCCCCCCGGTCGGCGCGCACGGCGGCAGCGCAGGGGTTAATGTGATTCAGCACTGCCTTTGTGGAGGATCTGCTAACCTCCCCCTCTCCCTCTCTCTCTCTCTCCTCCCTCTGTCCCCTCCTTCCCTCCGTGTTGCAGGAGCTGGATCCTTTCTGGCCGCCTGTAAATAAAAAAAAAAAAAAAAAAAAACCTTTCCCAGCATAGGGACCGGCCGGGGGAGGGAGCGGGAGAACGGGCAGGCCGGGGATCGGGCAGGCCGGGGATCGGGCCCGCGAGCTGCAAGCATGAGCACAACAGGTAACCGGGGGGCTTGGAGGGGCTTGCGCTGGTCAGAGCCAGTGGGTGGCTGTGTGTTTCAAAATATCATGGAGGAGGGATGTGTGCACGTATATATATTATA
>VKOC01033820.1:0-13184 GCA_009364415.1 Spea multiplicata | reverse complement strand
ATTAGTACACCATGGGGTGGGAGGGGGTCTGATATTCAAGTAAAACAATGGCGGTCGGTCCCTGGTTGCAGATCCTGGCTGTCTGCCAGAGATAATCCCCTCAGCAAGTGATGAAATGATATCCTACTGGGGGTAGCCACAGAAATGGGCCCTTTACAAAGTCAGGGCCCATAGTCATAGTCATGGAGGGTTCCGTGTATATATATATATATATATTTACACACACACACCTGGGTGTGTGATCTCATGCGCTTCATAGTGTGTCCCTGAATGGCAGAAATAAAATGCGGTCACTCTATTCATGCTTTGTTTAAACAATGTTGCTTCACAATTCCAAAAAGTCTGGTACTTGGACTTAGATGGAGCCTTCTTAAGAACAGAAGATTCCTCACATAGCTCAGGCTTTCCCAAGGACATACTACAAAATAAAAATAAATGTAGTAGTCCCAGAAAATACACAATATATAAGATCAAATAAAATAGCCTACATGGGCACAGCAGGGCAGATCAAAACAGTATCCACCAGGAACAGCTGGTTTCCAGAAAAAGCCCTACAGAGAAGCACTTAAATAATGTCCCAAATTCCCTAAACAGGAAAAAAAAATACACAAAAACTATAATCAGGAGATGCCAAACCCAGAGAAAACATGCTAGTCAAAATACAGGAAGCAGCACCCACAGAGACATAAGGAGGCTACTTAAGTAGTCAGCCGGCCCCAAGTGCTGTAAAATATCAGCGATCTGCCCAAAAATCCTGGCCCCAGCCTGGTAGCTGTCTGGTCCCCCCAACAACCCTGCCACGGCTGTACACAAGGCTCACCTAGCTCCCCAGAATGGAGTACTGAGCCTGGAAACAGATCTGCAGCGAGCACTTAAAAACTAACAGGGGGAAGATAACTCTCTGAGGGGAGTTCTAGGTTTTACAGTTTCCTGCCATACCTGGATAAGAGGAGCGATCTTGCTACTGGGAGTGGCATAGAAAACATATGTACATATCAAGTTTCGGTAATATCTGAATATTATACTATTATACATAACATTTTACTAAAAAAACAACCAGTTACTTTGGTTAATTAGACTTAAGTCCAAACATACAAGGATTATTTAACAGAAATACAACTGTAGTGTGCAAGAAAAAAAAACAAAACGTGTGTGTAAACCTACAAAGAGTAAAATTACGAACTGAATAATGTAGCGATAAATGTACCAATGTCTAGACGAAACCAATTTGTCCGTCCTTAAAAAGGAATATTAAATTGTACCACAACCAATAACATAAGTGATATTAAAAAACCTAGGAGTGGGAAATACTAACTCTGAGCAGGAAGACTGGCGCAGGATGAGCAGAGCCAATGGGAAGGATACGGTCTGTGCCAGGGAATAACACACCACCTTTGATCATTTCTCCCAAGATGCAACCTACTGACCAAATGTCAACTGAAAACAGAATGCAAGGGCATTAATAGAAAAACAGTCTGTGTTATCCAGCAAGAACGGAAATTATACGCCGTTTGAAATGTAACCTGAACAAGTGCTTCATTTAATTCTACACAAGATGTGTAGATCAACATGTACGATTTTCATATATCCAAATTTCTAAAAAGCAAACTTAACATTGATTTTTAAAAGGTTTTTTTTTGTAATAATACATTACAGAACATAAAATGTTGATTCTGATCTGCAGTTTGCTACAAGGCTTACTGTTACCTTTTTTTTGGCTACAGCCTGAAATTACTATGTTGCCCTCCTAAATGTATAATATCTGGCAAAAATAAAGCATAGAAAAGCACAAAATTGCTAAATATTTCAGATGGGAAAATAATTTTCAATGATTAATAAATCTTTAAAACCATTTGTCTTTTAGTGACACCTCTACTGCTATTAGGGCAACAATGTTTGTTGTGGGTTCATTGAGGACCCTGCTTTTGTCATGCAGCCCAGGTAGCAACCTTACTGTTAATCCATCAATGGATTTGCCTTCCTCTTCAAATCTTATGGAATATTTAACTTTGCTAGTTAATTGCCATTATCATGTGCAGTATTTTCATTATTGCACAGAAGCAACTAAGCTTACATTTACAGCAATTACTGGACAAACGCATATTCAGCTGACTGGTTTAAAATAGAGTTTTTCTGAGGGAGCAAACAGATCACCTAGTTCTGCATTTAAACACACTTATACGTCAAGGGTGTTGACAGGGATTGCTCAACAATCACGAAATTCTACACTGAAACCCTGTAAATTGATCAATATCTTGACAGCAATTGCTGAACGATAGACTTTAATTCATCTCTTCCAGTTAAGTAAAAATGATAAAATACATACATACATACATAGACACTATATGGAATTATTGGAACATCTGACCATTATACCAACAGGGAATTTTTATGATATTGCAATCTACATACATAGACATTAATATGTAGTTGGTCCCTCCTTTGCAGCTATAACAGCTTCCATTCCCCTGGGAAGACTTTCCCAAAGATTTTGGAGTGTTTGTGCTGGAATTTTTGCTCATTCATCCAGTAGTGCATTTGCGAGCTCAGACACTAGTGTTGGACGACATGGCCTGGCTTGCAATCTCCATTCCAGTTCAATCCACAGATGGTCCCTTCAGCATACCGATATATTTTGGACAATGCTATGCTTTCAACTTTGTGGGAACACTTTGGGGTAGGCCATGTTATATTCCAGCATGTCTGTGGTCCAGTGCACAAAGCAAGTTCTATAAAGACATGGTTGGATAAGTTTGGTGTAGAAGAACTTGACTGGCCCGTACGCAGCCCTGATTTCAACCCCATCACACACCTTTGGGATGAAATGGAACTGCGATTATGAGCCAGGCCTTCTTACCAAACATCAGTGCCTGACCTTACAAAGGCTCTAATGATTGAATGGGCAAAAATTCCTGCAGAAACATTCCGAAACCTTGTGGAAAGCCTTCCCAGAAGAGCGGAAGCTGTTATAGCTGCAAAGGGGGGCCAACTGCATATTAATGTCTATGCATTTAGAATGTAATGTCATAAAAGTCCCTGTTGGTGTAATGGTCAGGTGTCCCAATACTTTTGTCCATATAGTGTACATATATATTCCTCTAGGACAGCAAACTTAAAGTACCCAGTAATACATTTTGGACCAAATGGAAAATGTAAGGAAACCAATATCCTGCTGACCCAAAGCCACCCACACTTTGATGTGTGCAAGGATACAGTCCCTTCCAGGGAAGATAATTTTGTGACATATAATTTCTCCCATAATGCACCCCACTGACCACAAATCCACTATGAGCGTGACATCACAAGGGAAGAGGGTGTAGTGGAAGCAAAAGCATGACAGAGAAAGAGATGTCAGTGAAAACAGCCAAGGCAGATCCTGAAAAGGGTAAGAAGTTAGCATAGAAAAGACAGAGGCGCTCGGGGCACTGCTAAGAGGTCAGCAAATGATTTAACAACACAACTACCAGGAATACCTGGTCTAACTCATAACACCATGGAGTTAATAGACAGATCAATATTGTGCTTCAAGTGTGGCATCCCTCAGAAAAATTCATGTATCATGTGGAACCTTTAACTTGTCTGAGACAATATGTACGTTGGCATGATCATATAATATAATATAATATTCAAAATGGTTAACGCAGAGAAGCCTAAACAGATTACGCAAGCAAAAAAGAAATTTGCTTCATTGGATATTTTATGTTTAGTTTGAACTAATTTGGCACTTATATATGTTCTCTGAACAAATGGTTTATGCAGTTCAAATTAACAATGTAATCCCCTCACATGAGTTCCACTGCAGCTCATTCTATCAATGACAACAGAGCTCCTGGCATTGATATTTGATTGTAAGCAACAGTGATTATATTTAATTTAAAAACACAAAAACAGGTGGGACTGAGATTAATAATCTGAACTGGGACTGAAGATCAAAAATAAAAATCTATTGGCCAGTTTACTTATGTCAGCTCCGTGGTGGAAAACAAGTTACAGAGATGCAGAAAACAATGTACAGGGGGTCACTGACCATTCTCTTTGTATCCCATGCCCAAGATGACCTCAGGGGCCCTGTAGTAACGAGTCACAACATAAGGGGTCATCATGAAGCTTGTTCCAGCTGTCCGAGCAAGCCCAAAGTCCAGAATCTTCAGGGTACAGTCTGATTTAACAACAATGTTACTAGGCTTTAAATCCTGTGACAAAAATACAAGGTGCCAGAGGAAACAAGATGATATATTTGGGAAAAAAACAGTTACATGGAAGAGACAATATGGCTTGTTAATAGAATTGCTTTATATTCTATAGCTGTGGCCTTCAAATCCAAAAGTTTTTGAACACTTGACAATCATATATAGGTGTGATGGTCAGGTGTCCACAAACAAGCTCATATGAGTTTGTTGGATGTCCCATTGTAAAACTATGGCCATTACTATGGAGCTGCCCCCTCTCCTTTGTTGCTAACACCACAACATTGTGGATTGCCCCTTTGGTAATTTGTGCCCATTCAGCCAAAAGAACATTTGTGAGGTCAGTTGCTGATGTTGCACGGGTAAGCCTAGTTCGCAATCAGCATTTTAATTTACCCCAAAGGTGTTCAATTGAGTTAAAGACAGTTCCTGCAGATGATGCAGGTTATGGTTAATGGGGTGTTTAGGGGCAGTAATGGTTAATAGGGTGTTTAGGGTTAATTTAGGGGTAGTTATGGTTAATGGAGAGTTTAGGGTTAATTTAATGATGAGGATTGAGGGTTAATTTAATTCATTTAATAAAGTTAACAAGGTGCAGTTAGAGATAAAGGGGGGCAAACTACAGGGAATCTAAATCCTGGGGGCAGTGAAGATTAACCCAGTACTTATTTATAAAAGATATTGGTGTCAGTTGCCTGTGAACGCGGTCTGTGATCTATGAGGGACTAAGATATCTGGAGGGTAGAAGGCATATCTGGGAGGACGGGGAGACATCATCTTGGAGGTATAAGCATATAGGTATATAGGCATATGTGGGGAGGCAGTGTTGGCATGTACTGGGGAGGACGGATGTGTTCAGGTGTATAAGCATTTATCTTTTGAGAGCCAACAGTGGCATATCTATGGGAGAGTGGCAATATGTGGATGGCAGTCTTTTTTATTATATTAGCTTCTGTAGCATTGTCTGGGAGGTAGGTGGCATGTCTGGGGAGGATGGCAGTGTGTATCGGGCTAACATATTTCTGAACTTATCTTTATAATTTTATTAAATTAATTTATATTCTTTTTTCTTTTTATCTATAAACTAATAGTTATACTTTTATTTTAATTTATTCTAATTATATTTAATTATTTCGTAATCTTTTAAATTATTTATTTTTCATTTAATTTATTTATATTTTTAATCTAATATAATTTATTTTCTTTTATTACTTTTTCTCTTTACTATTTAAAATTTTTATATTAGTTATAGATAATTAATTTGTAAAACTATAGTTTTAAATACAATTTAATTTATTATTTTATCTAGTAGATGCGTTAAAATTTATATATTATCAATATAGGGTAATCAGGGCACAGTGCAGAGTGGCACTATGTGGACGGTGCAAGCGTGGCATGTGGGACGGCAGCGAGGCATGTGCGGGAGGCATGCGTCGGCATGTGCGGGAAAATGTAGATGGCCGCGCTAGAGCGGATCGTAGTGAAAGGGGAGCTGCGACGGAGTATCCGCGGGGATGGGCCGGGGGTGCGCGGTGGCGCTGGCGCGCCTAGTGGAGTGGGCGGCCGGGGCATTTGGGCACGGGTGGTTGGCATGAAATGCTGGATAAATTGGCGGGGCTGGTTGGCAAATAAAGGACAAGAAATCCGCCATTTTACCAAAGTTTTTTTTATTTCTGCTGTTTGTATTTAACATCATTTGTTTTATTAAATTATTTTAATAAATTGGAAAAATTTACATTCATTTTTTTATGAAAAATCATCATCAGTTGCAGCCCTATTCCAGATTGCTACCTCAGGTGTCCCCCACACACACACACACTTTACTTAGGTTGCGGATTGGTCTTTCTACTTTCTTTATTACATTCCATGTGGTCATCACAGGTTTTTGGGCCACTTTTCTTATGACGCATAGAATGTAGTGCAAAGGGACCAGGTGATGGTCATGTCACTAGGGTGCATGTACACGGCAGCACTGGCAGTTCTGCTCTAAAAGACTCTCTCTCTACACACAAGCTGCTACTGTGTGAGAGTCTATTATCTGATCAGAGTTAGTCTAAAGATCCCACAGGTTCATGCTCTTTGAGGTAACGTCTCATGGTGCCTGTCCAAACCTGGAAATTTGTGCATGCTCTGGAGTAGAATGCTTTGCTAAAAGCTGAAATAGGGAAAGTTGTAGAGCAAAATGTAAGCCTGATGCAGGCAATCAATTATTATGGGCTAAAAGATTGACCACGTGAGAGTTACTTGGTTGGCCTTTAAAGCCCACTTTGCAAGCCATGTAACCCATACAAGAAGCTGCCATTTTTAAAGATGTTGTACTTTCCCTGACAATGGCTGTTTGAACATTCCTGCTGCGTTTGTGTTTAGTTGTAATTTTCTCTTCTCGTTTAATGTACCCACTCAAATCGTATTTTCAGGACAAGAGAGGCTTTCTTTAGATGCCATTTTTAATGCGTATTCTGGCCTTTGCACCTCCGTCCCGAGCTTTGTTTAAAGGCTGACTAGTACAGCGTATATTTGCCCCAAGAGGTACATTTATAAAGTTAATAAAGAGGCAAAAAGTTGATCAGTGGAGCAGGTGGTCCTCTGCATCTTGATAGTTATGACAGATGGAGAACTGCCCTGGGTCAGACCTAGCGCAACAACCTCCATTAAATCAAATTTGCTTACTACAACAGCCATTAAAATCTTTTTGGTATTCCTTGAAGAAGAAAAAAAAAGGATCAGACTCACTCTGTGTATGATCCCTGCAGAGTGTAGGTGTTTGATCCCACACAACATCTGATACAGAAGGTATGACATGCGTTCATGGTCTAGCTCCATCTGTATCACTTGGCACAAATTGGCATCCATGAGCTCCATCACTATGTACCTGGTTCAAAAGAAAAACTTTTTTTGAATACCGGAATGACGCATCTTACAATAATACCTAGTTTATCACCAATTACATGAGAACACTGTAGTCTGGAAATTATTAACAAGAGTGTGATAATTTGTATCATTTGGTATCATCACCAAAAACGAGAGCTATGCTATGATGTGTTTACCTTATGTTTTCTGGAAAACAAAACCATTGTTTCTTTGATATACAAATGTTGAAACCCATTAAACTAAGGATTAAGAACCAGCTACCACAGTTACAGAGAAATCAAAATTATCCATATCAGTTCCATCAAGGAGATAACAAAACACTAATCGCTGAAGGAAAACCAGAACATATAATTGATCATACACCAGCCCCTTATACGCCTCTCACTTATTCCACTCTAAACCATCCCTGGTTAAAACACTCAACTCACAGTTTAATCTACCCTGGACTCCTTGAAGGGCCCGGGGCCTGCTGGGTCTAGCCTTGCCCAGCGCCGGATACATTATTTCCTACAAAACGATTTATCCTTGTGTGGATTGCCTGTGACCTGTAGTCAGACTGAGTAACTCTGCCGTAGAAATCCTCCTTGCAGTGAATGCTCAATAGCTCAAGGGATTAACCCTTCATATTCTCCCAAGCACTAGCCAAGACTTAGCGTAGGGGTAAAACAGAACTCGGTTTATTTAAGACAGCACAAATATTTATACACAACATGATAGGATTAAAGGTATCATCTCATGAACCACCATATAGCCCAATGCCGCCATACAGCTCTATGGAAATATTTCCAGGACGCTTTTTATTCCCAGTCCAGCCCTTTACCATCTAAATCTCCAACAAGGGCTTATATATAAGTAATTGTATGTAAGGATTTCTTGTGTTTTCTACTATTTTATGAACTTTTATGACAATTTGTAACCTTATTTCCTGTATTCTTGTAAACAGCACTGTGAAACCTTTTTTCAAATTAAATGTTCAATTAATCAGCACTGGTCTAATGTGAAGTCACTACTCTGAAGAAAGCTCCGGTAGAACACGCTACAGAAGAGTTAATTATATTTGTGGTAGGGGCATATTAATAGAATTAGAAATATAGATATAAAGGGTCCATTCAGTCTGAGATATGCCAGGTAGTCCCATAAGAGGGCAAAAATGAAGACGCAAAGTTAGTCAGACCATAACTTGTGATAATGAATTAACATAACAATATGTACCAATATCACTACAGTGCAAGTGTCATGAAGACATTGCGAATTTCAGTTGGTTAGGGAATCTATATGGAAAAACCAGGAGGATTTTCATCTGCCTAGCTTCATGATGATATGGGCCGGAATTTTATTTTTAGAAGCCGCTCCGATTCTAAAGAAGTGGCCTGAATATGCAAGCGGGTTAAGGCCTATCCTGGTTAGTAAAAACCTAACATATTTTATAAACAAAACTGATAATATTGGCTCCCTGGGAAACGGCGAAAGAAGACTGTATAACAAAACTTAATGTGCGTGCTCGGACCAGATTGATTAGTTTTCGTATGACCAAGCGCAGTGTAAGTCAGAAATTTTTAGAAAAAAAAAAGTTGAATTAGGTGTAGTAGCCTGCCTTCTCCGGCCGGGGTGTTGCTATCAGTTCAATGATGGGCAGGGTAAGTGGGGGGGCGTTGTGATGTTTTAAGCACAAATGCTCAGGTTGGGGTGGAGCCCACCCTTACCCCCCCCTTACCCCCCCTACTGCAAGTGGCTAAGGGTGGGGAGCGTGCCGATTTGGGAGCGAAGGGCGAGGATGCCATTTCGGCTGAGTTGCGCACAGTTGCGTATGGGGGGCTTTTCGCTTGCTTCCGGTTCACCCAGGCTGTCATCTCTTACTGGGGTGCCAATTCGAGGGTTAATTTTATGTTGATATGAGCCTCCATATGGGTTGCTCGATATCTGGATTTTACTTTGAGTACCTTAGCACTTTTTTGGTGTAGGAGGTGGGTATGGCCTCCATCCCGCACTCTGGGTGATTTTCATGTATTTGGGTTGGGGGCTCTGGGGATTGTCTTCCCCTCTTGCAAACTGTGTAGGCTGCGATGCGGCATTTTAGGGTGCCCCTTGCTCCTGATAAGACGGAGGGGCCAACTACGTGCTTTAGTTTTCGCGGAACCAAGATCGATTCTGTGGTAGTGAGCCGAGAAGTGGTAGAACTCTTGGAGGGATTTTATTATTTTTATTTTTTTTTATTTATATAGCGCCAACAGTTTACGCACCGCTTAATACAATACATAAATTCAAGGGATATGACAAGACAAGAATTGACAGACTAAGACAAACCGATACATTTGGTGGAGAGAGCCCTGCCCGCAAGCTTACAATCTAGAGATCTGGGGCTTACGAGGAACCTGGCGTTCCTGGAGCTTTTTCCCCATAATGGTGGCGGTTGAGTTGTGGGGGGACCTTCTTAAGGATAGACAGGTCATGTTTCATTGTGACAACTTAGGGGTGGTTGAGGCTATCAATAATTTGACAGCGTCTTCCACCCGTGTGGTCTGCCTCTTGCGTCGGCTGGTATTGCAGTGTTTGGGTCTGAACGTAAACTGTAGAGCCGTGCATTTACTTGGTATGAAAAATGTGGGCTGATGCACTCTCTAGCTTTCTGTGGGTGGAGTTTAGAGATACAGCACCATACGCAGACGAGGAGGGGGTTTCCTTTTGTTGCATTAGTCGGTCTGAGACCGATGTGCTGGGCAAAGGTGCCTGGGTTCAGCTGGGTAGTACGTCGGGCTACCATTTGCCCGGTGTCAGCGGCGCGGGATTTTTTGTCGATTCGTCGAGTGTCTGGAGGCCCACTTCTGGTGCACCAGGACGGTCTTTTTTTTAAGTTTCTGGGTGTTTATCGTAAGGCGTTTCCTGCTGGGTCATTTGGGGTGCATTCCATCGGGATTGGGGCAGCTACCCGGGTGGGTTTGCCCAAGTGTGGTATTGGCGTTCTAGGCGTTTGCGGTCTTACGCTCAGTTGGATATGGCGGCTTAATGTGTTCTGTATTTTGCAGGCTCGTTTCTACCCCAGGTGTGGCTCATTGGACACTCGTTAATCTTCTGTGCCTGGAAGTGGCTGCGGAGGTGTGGTGGTTTGGGAGGCGTGGGTGCATCTCCTCCCTGAGTTGGTGCAGCTGTCCCATTTGTTGGGTTCACTGTCGGTCTTGGTGAAGCACCTCGGGGGGGGGGGTGATTTAGGGGTAGTTCTGGTCAGGTCGTTGGGGGGATATGATTATTAGGGATTTGTCACGGATTTCCGGAGGATCGACTTGTTTGGTCCGAGGTGGTGGCTTGAAATTTCTGGCGTCAATCTAATAATAAGCGGGTGCTGGAACGGTTATGTATTAAGTTAAATAGATGGGTGGCCCGGGGGTGTCGGTGCGGCATAGGGTGTTTGAGAAGGATACTGCTAATCTGTTTCGGCGTGATGGAGTTCATTTGAATGAGGTTGGTTTAAACCTTTTTTTTTTTTTTCTTTCTTTATCTTTTTTCTTTTAAAATTGTTCATTTTTACAATATAGAACACAATTTTTTTACGTTCGTACAGAAGGATTGCATCTACATAGCAGCGCTTCATAGATCCATATTGATGCATATTTCCTGGTGATTTATCCATGGCTTTAAAACATCAGCTAAGCAGTAGGACATCTGCTTAAGCTGATCGCACCGTGAAGCTCAGAGATTTTACTGAAGGAGATCACTTTCTTATTCATTTTCAAGTTCTTCAGGCAGCCCACGAAAGAAGTCCTCACAGGGATCCGTTGTGTTTTCAAGGAAGCTGGGACTCCTCCAAGATATAACGGTGCCTTGGTGCTGGTAAACAGTGCAGAATTTGACCCAGTTGCTTGTTCTGACACCTCGTCTATGTCCAACGCCACTATATTTCTCTTTGCGGTTACTGTTACTGTATGCCACTCTCCATCACACAATGATTTTTGAGACGTCAGAGAAACCCAGGATTCTCCGGGACCTTCGTTCACCGAAAGAGTCAGCTTTCCAGAATTCATATACAGAATGAATCTATTTGCAATGTGTAGTAAGACACCTGTCGGGCTTTGTGGTTGGATGTCTAAAACCATTTCAAATTCTGGTCCCAAAACAAAAGCTTTTTCTACAATAATGTGTCCTCCGCCATCAGCAAAGTATACTCCTGTTTCAAAGGCTCCCTCGTAACATGGGACAACTCCCGAGGACAGAGAAAGTCGTTCCAAAGGAATACCGTTCACTTGCACATTTCTCAAGCATCCTGTGAAGCTCTTCTTTGAAATGCCCTGTAATTTTAGTGATAGGAGGCCCCCAAGATGGACGGAGGACATTCCTTCCAGACTGACTCGTCTTGTCAGGCTACCCTTGCGGGATTTCAGACCATCAACCACAAGTCAGCCATTGAACCCATCCCAGCTAAACACAACCGTATGCCACTTTCCATCATTGTATTTGTCTTGGCTTCTAATTTTGATTTTGTTTCCTTTGGTGGCCAAAGAAAACACAAAACGCCCTTTAGAAATATGAAGAGTCAGGTGACTTGTCTCGTAGGAGTCACTCATCATGAAAATCAAGCCAGATGGTTCATCTGTGCGCACTTCCAATGAGAAATGGGAGCTGTCCTGCGAAAGTGGTTTATTCAGATCATAGGTAATGTGACTTGCAGGAGACTCTCCAAACCGATAGGCTCCAGTAGATATTGTGAAGTTGGAATAACCACCACAGTTTTGCGGTACCTTCTGTACATTTTTATTCATTGCATTTGTCATCAGATCTCAGCTCATTGTCGTTTAGGATGAAAGGATAAGGACTTCGAAGTTCATTCAGAATTAAGGACATAGGAGGTTCCTCAACCATACAAGTTCCAAGCGAGACCTTTTGCTTTTCGTTATTATCAAAAAGGTTTTCCACTCTAGGGTCTTGTGCTGACCTCTGGATGAAAACATTAGTGACACAACCCTCAAAATTATTTCCACCGAGGTATATGTCTCTTGGGGAATCTCCCGAGGACACCGAAGACCCAATGTTTTTGGTCACCTGTTCATCATCGATTAAGAGTTTGAGTTGGTCATCTTGTCTTATCACAGACACATAATGGTTCTTTCCATCTGCGTATCTCTCCACTGACTGCAGTTCATTAGTTTTTGTTTTAACTGTTACCGTTCCATCTTTTAAAGCAATGTGTCCAAGAGTCCCACCACTGGAAAACTCTGCTGTGCGGATAGTACTCCAACCATCAAAGCATCTCCGACTGACACCATAGGTTTCCTGAAATGATGCAGAACTGACCGGTTTCTTCACATTTTTCACACAACCACGGAAAGAAGGGGTTTTGATATCAAATTTTTCTCTAATTGATGTTGGGACTCCACCCAAGTAGTATGTGTCAAAACTAAAGATGTCCACTTCACTGAGTAATATTGCAACTTGAGAATGAGAAATACGGATCACTCTGTCCTTGACTGAAATCCTCATTACGATCATTATGGCGCTGCAAGAGGAGATTAGTCAGGCCATGGCGTTTGTTGGTCGGGGGCCCCGCTTATTTAAGGGGTTAAACAGCGGGGCTTGTTTTGGGTAGTGTGTCCTTGCGGTCTAGTTTTGGTAATTTATGGAGTTCTGGATGCTGGTGAAAGAAGCCTCAATCCTACCCTGACCTCTGGTGTTTTATTGGACGTGCCCACCAAGCTTATGGTCGGCTGGTGGTTAGCACTGGTTTTGGGACAACAGACGTTATGTTTGGACGAGGGGGGAGGTGAGCACCCGTGGTTTGGATATTTACGGTGGTGAGCGGCCAGCAAGGACGGGGTTATTTTCAGTTACTGTGTTGGATGAGTTTGAAATCTATTATGTTGTTGGTATGTATATTTGTATATTGGTATTTATTGTCATTTATACTTTTGTTGTTGTTTATTGTGTGTTTATGTTAATGTATGCTTTGTGTTTTAAGGCCAACACAGTGTTAATGTTTTCTTAACCCCTTAAGGACCAGGCTGTTTTTTTACCTTGTAACCTTTGGGACTAAAGGCGGTGCTCGTGTTTAGATGTAATTTTCTCCTCACTCATTTAGTGTACCCACACAAGTTATGTTTGGTTTTCTTCAGATACCATTTTTTGATCATATCTAATTTC
>VKOC01033815.1:0-10449 GCA_009364415.1 Spea multiplicata | reverse complement strand
GTACAATGTGTGTTATTATTATTTATATATCGCCGTCATACTCCGCAGCGCTGTACAATGTGTGTTATTATTGATTTATAAAGTGCTATCATGGAAGCAAAAGGAGCTCAGAGGAGCTTACAATCTATATATATTTATACCCGCGTGTAGCCCCTGTATTTAGCCCCCCGCCGGGCAGTAGTTTCAGTGGCTTCTGTACATGGAGCCGCTCCCCAGCACAGTCAGTAGGGGCGGCTCGTATCATCCAGAGGTTTCCTGTGCGGTGTCTCTGAGTAATGGGGGGGTGGGAGAGCCCTGGGGAGTGGCGCCGGGGCACACCTTGAAGTGAGGCTCACTCACACACCTCGGAAGAGGGAGGAGAGGGGCAGACGGGGCAGGCCTGGAATTGTTTAGCCTGCAGGCACTTTGGGGAGAGCCAGCGAGAGGGGAGGAAGGGAAGGAGGGACACGGAGACAGCAGAAGGAGGAGAGCTGTGTGTGCGAGAGGCTGCGAGACAGACAGACAGACCCCGCTTAGACCGCAGCTTGTGGATTGGCAGCAGTAACGGGGGGATTGCAAGCTCCATGGAACAGAATCGGTACCGCAGCAATGCTGCTCTGCCGTCCAATCAGGACAGCGCCTTCCGACAGAGAACCAGCTCAGAGGACAACCTGTACCTGGCTGTGCTGAGGGCCACAGAGGGCAAGAAAGGTACCGGCTGGGGAGAACCGGGAGCCAATGGGAATAACGGCTGCTACTGGGACCGGACTGGGATAGGAGTGTAATAACTGGGACCGGACTGGGCTAGACGTGTAATAACTGGGACCGGACTGGGATAGACATGTAATAACTGAGATAGGATTGTAATGACCGGTACTGGACTGGGCTAGGCGTGTAATAACCGGGACCGGAGTGGGATAGGATTGTAATGACCGGTACTGGACTGGGATAGGCGTGAGGCGTGTAATAACTGGGACCGGACTGGGATAGGAGTGTAATGACCGGTACCAGACTGGGATAGGAGTGTAATGACCGGTACCAGACTGGGACGTGCGTGCAGTGACTGGTACCGGAGTGGGAAGTGCGTGCAGTGACCGGTACCGGAGTGGGAAGTGCGTGCAGTGACCGGTACCGGACTGAGACATGCGTGCAGTGACCGGTACCGGAGTGGGAAGTGCGTGCAGTGACCGGTACCGGAGTGGGAAGTGCGTGCAGTGACCGGTACCGGAGTGGGAAGTGCGTGTAATGACCGGTACCGGAGTGGGACAGGCGTGTAGTGACCGGTACCGTAATGACCGGTACCGGTGGGTGGCGTGCCGTTGTATTGTAGCTGGGGTTTTGCAGCGCCGTAAAGCGTCGCCCTGTAGCTGGATGGGAGTTGCTCCCGGTTGCTGGACGAGTTAAACCTGCCGCTTTATGGAGTGTGCATTAACCCCTCCCCTGCTGGGGTGTGTGGTGGCAGACGGTCTCTGGCCTGACTGCTCCATTCGGCCCTCCAGGCCCCCTGGGGTTTCCGATCTCACGCGGCCAGTAGGCTGCGGAGCCCCTCGTATCCCCCTGGATGTGCTGTTTGGGGGTAATTCCGCTTAGTTATTTAAATGTACGTTTTAATAATTCTTGTTGGTATTATGGGCCGGGCTGGGCTGTGCCTGCAGTTTCCCTGCTCCCAGTAGAGGTGGTCTCAAGGTGTGACCTCTAAAATGACCTGTTGAGGGGGGTGGTATGTTTTATTTTAATAGAAAAAAGAGCAGAAATTGTCAGAGCCTCGGGGGTAATTGGCGTGGGGGCTCGGGGTATCTCGGGGTGTAAGCGGAGTTCTAATCTCTGTCTCTCTTGCAGATGAAAGAGACCGCGTGCAGAAGAAGACCTTCACAAAATGGGTGAACAAGCATCTCATCAAGGTGAGGAACGCTGCGGCTGCCCTGGGGGGGGGCAGTGTGGGTGCTCTGGGGGGAGCAGTGTGGTGCCCGGGGCGGGGGCATGTGGGTGCCCTGGGGGGGGCAGTGTGGGTGCCCCAGCTGGGAGGGGGGCGCTGCGGGTGTTTGCACCTCCGGGGGTTGGGGACGTACATTTTAAATCGGGGACGCCCGCGGTATTGCGACCCCTCTCTGCCGCTCCCTAACGCGCTCCCTTGGACTCTGTTTAATGCGCGGGGCGGAATAAAACACCTGCTGGGGAAATACCTTGCAGTGGTTGGCGGGAATGTGATGTCATCTGTGACACGGGCTTCCCCCCGAAGTACTATACACGGTGAGCAGGCGCGTTCTGCTGGTTCCCATGGCAACTGCTGCACATTTACAACTTTGCCCAGAATCACTTTTTTGAAACAAATCCCTTCCTATGCTCAATGTGTGGGGAGTGTAGTTACCATGGAAACATCACAGTCACCAGCCTTACCACAAAGGAAATGGCACGCTTGCCAGGCGGCCGCTGACTCACGCAGGAAGCGGCCGGCTCAGATATTCGCAGAATGTGTAACCCGGTGCCGTGTTGGACCCCTCCGTGGCTCCGTGGTCTCCGCTCTCACGTTCCCGGCCCCCCGTTTGCCCTGTTGCAGCTGGAGGAACGTGCGAATTCCCACCCCTGGGGCGATTCCACCGGGTTTCTGTCTGACAGGAAAACAACTTTTACTGCTCACAGCTGGGGGGCCCTCCACACAATGACCAGGAGCCACGGGGCCCCTTTATTATCACCCCATACAGACTGCAGGACCCCTCGGATACTTCTGTACTATACACGGCCCTCTTTGGCCCTCCAGCTGCTGGGAGTCCACAGCTAAAGCCCAATCGTAATTGCAGCTCCCCCATACCATGCAATGGGCCCTCCCTGCCTGCCTATACCCCCTCATACCCTGCAGTGCCCCCCTCCTCACATTCTGTAGGTTACTAGTAACTGCCCTTATATAATTACTTTTGCCCCCTTACAGCTGCCTATACTCCGTTATATACAATATTCCAGGAAAGGTTAATGTTGGTTATTCCTCCCCTGGTCTGTGCCCTTTCCCGTGTGAATGGGGCCAGTGTCTGGACATTGGACGTGGTTTGGCCCGGGGCATGGAACTGTCTCCCTGCGTGTTACCCCCGCACTGTGTGCTGCTCTAAACTTGCCCCCCTAGCATAGTACAAGGGCATGGAATACCCCCTCTCCGTGCATAAACTGCCCCCCCTATACGGGCTCTCTGCCCCTCTGTATAGTGTATTCCCCCCCCTATACGGGCTCTCCCCTCTGTATAGTGTATTCCCCCCCCCCATACGGGCTCTCTGCCCCTCTGTATAGTGTATTCCCCCCCCCACCCCATATACGGGCTCTCTGCCCCTCTGTATAGTGTATTCACCCCCCCGTGTTGGACAGTCTTGTGATTTCACTCTCAGCCGGCCGCTGGGTGGTGGCTCCCTGTGTGAATCTATTGCCCCGGGGTGTAATTTGGGAAGTTCTCTGATATAAGGGCGCATTCATTGTGTGGTAAAAGCGCGTGTCTGCGTGAATCGGGGGGGCCCAGAGGATATCCCGGGGGGGGGACCTGGAGATAAATTCACAACTATTGCCACATGGGAGGGTGGGGGGCAATGTTGCGCGCGCCGGGTTGGGGACAGCGAATGTTGCGCGCGGCGGGTTCGATGCGAGGGAATGTACCAAAAATTATTTTGGTGCAAAGTTTGAAAAGTGATGTTATCACCATAGCAACCAATGTAATGGTTTGGGGGCAATTCTACGAGTTACTAGGGTGACCACGTCTCAAAAGTTGCACCTGAATCATGTTTTCTTAATAGACTGCGCCGTACGATTGGCTGGGAGTTATGGGAGTCACACAGATTCTATGGCAAAGTTGTAAATGTGGATGACTTGCTGGGAACGCAGTGATGCCTCCCATTCATTTACTTGCCCCTGGTTGTCGGGCTGTTACCCCCAGCTCCGGGGCCTTCGTCGGAGCTGCTAAATCTCTTATCTTCTTTTCTTTTCTCTTTCCTGTCTTATATCCCCCTCTTTCACCCCGTCCTCCCCCCTCCCGCGTACCCCATCCTCCCTCCCGCCGTACCCCGTCCTTCCTCCCGCGTACCCCGTCCTCCCTCCCTCCGCGTACCCCGTCCCTCCCTCCCTCCCTCCCTCCCGCGTACCCCGTCCTCCCTCCCGCGTACCCCGTCCCTCCCTCCCGCGCACCCCGTCCTCCCTCCCTCCCGCGTACCCCGTCCTTCCCCTCCCGCGTACCCCGTCCCTCCCTCCCGCGCGTCCTCCCTCCCTTATACCCCGTCCCTCCCTCCCGCGTACCCCGTCCCTCCCCCCGCGTTACCCCGTCCTTCCTCCCGCGTACCCCGTCCTCCCTCCCTCCCGCGTACCCCGTCCCTCCCTCCCGCGCACCCCGTTCCCTCCTCCCGCGCACCCCGTCCCTCCCTCCCGCGCACCCCGTCCCTTCCCTCCCGTCGCACCCCGTCCGTCCTGCCCCCACCATGTTTGTCCTGCAGCACTGGAGAGCGGAGGTACGTGTGTGTCTTGGATGCCCCTTCCTGTCCGCATGTGGCCCCCCACTCCCCTGAATCCCATTATCATGTTAACATGCGTGTGAAGGCGTGGCTGTGCTTAACCCCCTGAGTGCCGGTGTGGCGCTGCGCGTGCAGGGATCGGGGTAATGGGAGTCTGGGAACGTTTATCTCGCATTTAATGCGTCCTCCCCCAAACGGCCTGGAACCAGGTGACCCCTGGGAATCCCTAGACATTACCCAGCATGCAGAGCGCGGACCCCCAGGCAGGGAGTTCCTCCTCCCCGGGGCCGGTACTGCGTGGGGCAGTCTGGTGCAGGTGACTGGGACTGACCACCGGTGGGACGATACATGCAGTAGTGACAGGAGGGGCAGCCATCAGCGTTTAGAGCTATCACACTATTACTGGGCGTCCCCTCCATGCATCCACCACCTACCTCCTGCACATTGTCAAGCGTTTTCTTGGCCCGTATGGACTGTCTCTGTATTCAGGGTAGAACGTGTTAAGGTCTCAAGAAACCCATTTCGTGGCCACTGTGGCCAGTAAGCGGTCCGCAGCCTCCATGAGAGGGTCACCCACCTCCTGGAATAACCACTTCAGAGAACTAGCAGTTTTTTCTGAAGTGGTTCCCCAGCAGAGGTGGTAGCCATGGCTAAACATCTGCGCCTGTCTGTCCCAGCTGATAAAGAGAATGTTTACTAATAAGGTGAAGTTGCGCATGTAACTTAACTCTTCCTGTGCTGGGTGGCCATGCCTTCATTTTTTATTTTAATTTACTCTTTTTATCCCTTTAAGTGTTCTGTCCCTCCACATTTAACACTTTGCATCCTGAGTGTGCTACTAATTTCCTGACACATCCATCCACTGTACTATACATTATACAGGGGCCGGGGCACTGATTTATCTATACATTATACAGGGGCCGGGGCACTGATTTATCTATACATTTATTACAGGGGGGGGCACTGATTTAATCTATAACATTATACAGGGCCTGTCACTGATTTATCTATACATCATACAGGGGCTGTCACTGATTTATCTATACATATACCAGGGGCCGGTCACTGATTTATCTATACATTTATACAGGGGCCGGCACTGCTTATACTATCGCACTGATTTATCTATACATTATACAGGGGCCGGTCACTTGATTATCTATACATTATTTACAGGGCCGGTCACTGATTTTATCTATACATTATACAGGGGCCGGTCACTGATTTATCTATACATTATACAGGGGGCCGGTCACTGATTTATCTATACATTAAAGGAATAAACCCCTTTAATACCCAGGCCCATAAGTCCAGATATTATCCCAAGTGATTATTTCTGGGTAGTTAAAGTGTTATTACAGACACGGAGAGCGTGATGTGAATGCGCTCTGTGCTATCGGCCCCCGGGCTGTGCTGGGCGGGGGGCCGGGCTGTGCTGGGCGGGGGGCCGGGGACGTGCGGATACATAGCCCGCTTTATTCGCATTTTCCCTTCCGTAAAATGAAATTATACGAATCACGTGCCAGGAAAACCTTCCATCCCTGCCAGGAACAGACCTTCGGGGGCTACGAATGGGAGAGCGCGGTGGCCACAGGAGCTGACACTCTATAAACTGACCCCACGCTACCCAACCCCCTTTGGGAAGCTCACATTTTTATCCCCGTCCCCGGAGCTTTTAGTCTCAGGAAGGCCGGTAAGGAGCGCTAATATCTCGGCAGTTATTGTTAACCAGGTTCTGAGGCGTTCCGCTGGCAGGTTTTCCGTGGGGGGCTCGTCTGCCCGTTGGGTGGGATTGCGACCCCCGCGTGTCAGACTCACCGGTCCCGAGCGCTGATCACTGACATGCTGTAGGTCGGCCCGATTAGTTTGGTCACTCCCAGCTTGGGCCCACGTTCACTAAGTGCAGTCCCTCATTGCGCATGCGGCATGGATAACGCGGCCCTGGGTGAGGTCTCCACCGCATTCCAGATGAAAGGTTACATTCTGCCCCAGAGGGGGGTGGCAGATCCCTGGGCGTTGGTGAGCGAGCCGCATGCGATGCCAGGTGTAACCCTTTCAGTGCCGGATGTGCCCTGCAGCGAAAGGGTTAAACCAGCCCAGGCCTTTGCTGCTGTTTCCTAGCCTCTGCTTTAACACAGGTGGAGGAACACTTCTCTGGGGCTGATAATTGGGTTGGGGGCACCGATAATTGTGGGGGCACCAACCCCCCTGTTGAAGCGTATTTTGGGGGGCACGGACCCCCTGCGGTTGAGTAACTTGGGGCGCGCTCTAATAACTCTCTCCCTCTCTCCGCAGGCTCATCGCCACGTCAATGATCTGTATGAAGATTTACGGGATGGACACAACCTCATCTCGCTCCTCGAGGTGCTCTCGGGGGAGACTCTGGTGAGTGAGCGCTCAGCCGGACGGCGCAGAACCAGCCCAAGCTTTTGCTCCGCTATGTGTCCGGCGTCTCCCTAACCTCTCGCCACTAACACTCTCCATCCTGTCTGTCTCCTCATCTTCTCACCGGCCGCCCGGGGGTCTATTCCCTGCAGTCAGGTGTGTGAAGGGTTAATAGCAATGAAGCTCTTAGTCTTATCAATGGAGTTTAGAATGAGAGGAGTTCAGTGGAGAGGGGGGAGAGGATATAAAGTCCGATCAGCTTAATGCTGGCAGAGAGGAACCTTCTGCTGATAAGGACCTTTATGACTTTTATGGCTTTGACCTTGCAGAGGTTTTATACAGCAGTCCAGTTACTGGAATGGAATGTATTCCATATTCCAAGGGTTAATGATCCACCTGGGCGGATGGCCGAGATAAGAAAGAAACCTGACCTGAAATACTCCGGTTTCTGGTAAATCCAGGATCTGATCGAAAGATAACATTTTTGTAGGAGATGCTCCTTAGCCAGAGACTTGGGAGACCTTTAAGCGCAAATAAATCTCCTAAATATTCTGCTGTTACTTTTTTGTTACAGTTGTAGTTTTTGCCCCATAATATAAAGTTTTCAGCCGTTTGTATGATTCTCGCTCTGTTATCCGAGCCCCGATCTGCTAAACCCCCGACTCCTTATCATACTGCCTGTGGGGAACAATAGAACGGCTCAGTCTTAATCACCCAGCTGGACTCTCTGACTAATGAAAGTCTATGGAGGATGGAGTTCATTAGCATCGCCATAAAGCATCAGCTCAGTGTGGTGTTTGGGACGGGAAATTCACCCAAAATATCACATGACTGACAGCGACGGCGGCTCCAGGTCTGCAGATAAAGGGAGTTTATTGGAATAAAATGAGAGATTTCTTTGTTGACGCCGACCGGCAGGGAGTGAAAGATTTTATAAGGAGACTTCTGCTGTCAGCGTCTCATAAAGCCTGTCCGGACCCGTCCCTCTCTGTCTGTCTCCCCCTCTGTTCTGTGTTCTTCCCCCTCTGTCTGTCTGTTCTGTTCTCCCCCTCTGTCTGTCTGTCTGTTCAACCTCTGTCTGTCTGTCTAGTCTCCCCTCTGCTGTCTGTCTGTCTCCCCCTCTGTCTGTTCTTGTCTGTCTCCCCCTCTGTCTGTCTGTCTGGTCTCCCCCTCTGTCTGTCTGGTCTGTCTCCCCTCTACCTGCTGTCGTCTCCCCCTCTGTCTGTCTGTCTTGTCTCTCCCTCTGTCTGTTGTCTGTCTCCCCTCTGTCTGTCTGTCTCCCCCTCTGTCTGTCTGTCTGTCTCCCCCTCTGTCTGTCTGTCTCGCCCGTCTGGGTCTGTCTCCCCTCTGTCGTCTGTCTGATCTGTCTCCCCCTTCTTGTTGTCTATCTTCCCCGTCTGTCTATGTTCTGTCTCCCCGTCTGTCTGTCTGTCTCCCCCTCTTTGTCTGTCTGTCTCCCCTTCTGTCTGTCTGCGTCTCCCCCTCTGTCTGTCTGTCTGTCTGTCTCCCCCAAAATCTGTCGTCCCCCCTCTGCTCTGCTGTCTGTCTCCCCTCTGTCTGTCTGTCTGGTCTCCCCCTCTGTTTCTGTCTGTCTGTCGTCTCCCCCTCTGTCTGTCTGTCTGTCGTTCTCCCCTCTTGTCTGTCTGTCTGCCCTCGGTCTCTCTGGAAGAATCTCAACCTCTATATAAAGACAGGGAGCCTTGGACTCTTTAATGGGGGGGGTGGAGAGAAGACATAAAAACCTAGTGCTTTTAACCCTTTGCAGTCATTCTTCCGTCTGGCGCCAGCCACGGGGTGAGCCCACCTATAAATAGTATGAATAGCCGTGTTTCTGTGATTGGTCGGTGAGTAGCGGCACATTATGTACCCAGGGAAATATAATCTGATGACCTCATCCCCGTAACGCACCTGGATCTCTGCACACAGTCCCTTTATTTACCCCTCCGGCCGCACCCTTCTTATTTGGTAAATAAATAGGCAGCTAATGGCTGGGGGTTTCACAATTAACCCCTCTACAATCAGAAGGCGGTTCTGGGTATCTACTACTCATATTTTGCAGGTTACTCCCTGAGCTCCATGCTTTCCGGTGCCAAAGGGGTTAAATATGCAGTAAAAAATATTAAGATTAGAAAGTGAATTCATTAAACCCCCAAATTGCAAGTTTACCCCAAAAACTGTAACCATCCTGATTGCTCTGAAGTTCTGATCTGGAGTTTTGAATGAAATAATTTGGCCCCGGGGAGTCAGACTTAACCCCTTCCTTCTCCAATTCAGCTCAAAATACCAAAAAAACAAACAAAAGGACAATAACAGGAAAGGCGGGAGGAATGTGTGCTGTTGGCGTGACGGATCCGTGAATGGATGCCCCGCCGCGTGTGCCGTGACATGCAGGAAGCCGGGGAAGTGAAGCTGCGGGTAGCGGCTCGTGGATGCCGGGTACTACCGGTGCCGGTCGGAGATCGGTGGCCCCGGGCTGGTTTTAGTAGTGGCGGGGCAGTACCCGGCTCGGGGGTAGGAGGGTAATACATGCTGACCCACGCGTTCCGCCGTGCCAATGGTCAGAGATCCGTGGCCCCTGGCTGGTTTTAGGCTGTAGGAGTGGCGGGGCAGTACCGGACTCGGGGAGTATTTACACGCTGACCCACGCGTTCCGACCGTCCAATGGCCGGAGATCCGTGGCCCCTGGCTGGGGGGGGGTAATAATACACGCTGACCCACGTGTTCTGCCGTGCCATTGGTCAGAGATCGGTGGCCCCTGGCTGGTTTTAGGAGTGGCGGGCAGTACCAGGCTGGGGGGGGGGGTAATAATACACGGTGACCCACGCTTTCATCTCATCCATTCCTCCCTCCATCGTCACCGAGTGGTATTAACCGATTAACCCCCGGATACACCTTTGTTTTCTTTCATTTATTTTGATACCTGTTTGCTGTTCTCTGCCCTGACCTTTGCCCTCTGCCCTTTACCCCCCTTCTTGCTCTTGCTTGGTAGCCGCGGGAACGGGACGTTATCAGGAACTTGCGGTTGGTGAGTGCCCCTGGTGCCCCCGGTGTTTGCACGCTCTTGTTGTTGCATGCCGCTCTGCCTATGGCCGGTCACGCGTGTGATGTCACTTCCTGTTGCTGATGGCCGTGTTGTGTGTGTGTCGGGGGGGGGCTGTTGACTGCAGAGCTGGCGCTCTGATGTTAGTTTACATTGTCGTCCGGCCCCATTCAGTAAAGGCCGGATTCACTAAACCCCAAGTTCTTTCGAATTAAGTAAAAAGTGCTGAAAAATAGAAAATTCAATGAATTTCATAGTTACCCCCCCCTGGGTTCAGGCCCCGTGGCCCCCTCCAAGTTATTACCGAGCTCTGGGTTTAGTGACCGTTCCTGCAGCCCGGGGCCGATTGCCTTACCTGCTCGTTAATGTATTTAATGTAAACATGGCATGATCCCGGGGGAGGGGGTAATCTGGTGGGGGGGCAGGGGTAACCTGGTCATTCCGTGAATGTTCAGGGTTCAGCGGGATCTGCTCTATTAGAACAGATTGGAGGAGAGCTCGGCAGTTTAATGTTAGGAGAATGGGGGAGAGCGCGGCGGCTGCAGTTTAATGTTAGGAGAATGGGGG
>VKOC01033814.1:0-19667 GCA_009364415.1 Spea multiplicata | reverse complement strand
TATGTATTAGGGGTGCGTGTGGGTATAAGAGCGCGACCGCGAGATAAACTATATGGGGCTGCTCTCCAAATGGTTTTCATTCCCTGGCCGGCAGCCGTGCAGCCTGCAGCCGCGAACCGCCGTCCCTTGATGGGAGCCAGGCAGCCGCGCAGGCAGTGCAGGCAGCCGCGCAGGCAGTCACTATGGGGAGGAGTGGGAGCGAGTTGGCCAGTTAGGAGGACCTTATGGGTGCACCGTGGCAAACTTGCGCGCCACCCTTATTGTAATTACGCTCCTGCCCTGCGCATAAATGGTGGGGGGGGGGGTGGGGAGGCTCATGCTGAGCTGCTGTCTGCAGAGACTTGGTTGGGGGCGGCCCTGCATAACAAGCATTAAAAGAGGTGGGGTATACGTGGGGGTGGCAAAAGGGAGGGGTTTGCCAGGGGCAGCAAAATTATGTTTGATTTATTAAGCACCAACAAATTACTCAGCACTGTACAATTTAAATAGGGCAGTTAACATACATAACAAATATACATTAACACACGGAGACACATCAGGAGTTGAGAACGGAACTACCCTTATTTACTACGGGGCGGTACGTGTCGGAAGGGGTCACCCACATTTTATCCTGGTGACAACAAAGAAAACACACATCCGGTTGTATCATTTAAGAAACTTGTACAAAACCCAGCGCTAAGTCAATATTTTCAATGCAAACAAGGAACCAGCAGAACATGGCGGAGCGGGGCCAGGGTCGGCATCCCCTTCCCCACCAAAATAAGAGAAAATGTAAACATTTATGAAAGTCGGCTATCTTCTGTGCCGCGTATTTCCCCCCTCCCCACGTTAAAGAACTCGCAGAGGGTTAGGGATACTTTAGCGCTTGAACTTTCCTGTTTACACGAATATACAAGCAGCTGAGAATAGCTCATTGTGTACGGATAACACATAAACTGTAAAAAAAAAAAAGGCTTATTTTCTGTATTTCAGATTTCTAAAATACCACACTCACATCGACCCCCCCCCCCTCTCGCAAATTTAATAATTACCACACCACAGTATTGAAAAAAAGAAAAAAGCCTGAATATAAACTACCTGTAAGAAAAAGTTTTACTAGTATTAAAAATTTAAAAAAAATTTTATACCACTGCTTAACTATTTTTTTCAAAGATTTAATAAAACTATTGATTGAGGAAATTTTTTGTTTAATTTTCCTTTTATTTGCCAAACCTGATCCCCCCCAGTTATACATCCTGCCACCCCCGATTTGCCTTATACCCCACTATGCCCCTGATATGCAGTATACATATGCCACTCTGCACCCGATCCGATGATGAGTATACCCACTAATATGCCACTGCTGCCCCCGATATGCAGTAATACCCTATTGCCACCTCTGCCTCTCGCTGATATTGCCTTTATACACCCTATATGCCACTCTGCATTGCCCCCTGGTATGTCCACTCTGCCCCCCCTGATATGCGTTATACCCCCCCCTATTTACCACTCTGTCCCCCTGATATGCCTTCCAACGGGTCTTCTATGGTGGAGCACAGGAAGGTCATGTGACCGGCGGTCTGTCATAGAAGCCCCAGCAGAAGTGCCGGCAGCAGTGGAGGTTGTCCGCGCTCATGGCACCGACAAGGTCTGCTCTGAAAAATAGATAGCGGTCTTCTGGCAGTGCCGTGCCGATTTATGCCGTGCCGATTTATGCCGTGTCGTTGTTGATTTATCCACTGTACCATGAAACATATCTAGAACATGCTAGAAAAAGAATGAAAAATTGTTTCTTTTTTCGGCATATTACACATTTCTAATCACTGACATCTTTCCGCCTTCATAACCCCTACCATTAAGCAAAAATCCTCATGTAATAACAATACATAAGTCACTCGGCATTCACAAAGCATCAGCTACGGTAAATCGGATTAAGGAGATTTGGGCCCTGGAGCAATTACCTAGGAAAGGGGCCTGTGGGGTCCGAGGGCCAGCCTCCTCCATACAGACTATGTGCCCTGGCCTTGGAAAGGAGTACTGTTTTTGGGGAGTTGGGAACACGGGGTCCATTTGGACTTCTACATTTGGCACATCTCGCTACAAGCAGGCATTTTCTCCAGCCACGTCGGAGGTGATGGACGACTATTGCAGCGGCCATCTTAATCTCTTCATTACACACCTTTAAGCAACGGCATCTTTGGAAGATACAAAACGTGACTCTCAGGGACTCTCGGCGACCAAATTGTCACATTTGGTCACAATTGTGGAATTTGAAGTTATTTATCTTGACAAAAGGGACTTATTTTCTTCTATTCAGATGCCTTTTGCTTCTTTCTATACGCATTGGTGACACTACATAGTTTGAACCTTAGTCATCTATATGTGACTATGTCCATATGTACCTAATCTATGCGTATAATACACTATTGTTATGCCCGCCATCAAGCTTTAGGCTTTCTTTCTTTCATTCCTTTCAACCAATATTGCAGATATCACGTTATCATTTTGAGATTAAATATGGTGGTTATTTTACTCCTCCTTTCTTTCAGGGTTACTGTTCCTTTACTATGTTATTTCCGACTTCAGGTATTCTATCATACTTACTCTCAGGTGTCACTTTGTTATAGATAACATACACTGATGTACTGTATTGTGACATCAAACCATGACGCGAGTAAAATATTTTCAGATGTTTGTGTGACGAGGTGCCCAGAAAAAGCAGGGCTGGGTATCCGATGATCTGATAAAGGAAGAGAATTTTCCAAGAAATGTTTTTCTGGATCTTTACGTTTACTGTCACATCAGCCTGGCTCTCAGGGGTCATTATTAAGCGGATCAGTCCCTTTCTTGCATGCCTCCCAATATTTCAGGTGTCCAAAGTGGGAGATCATTGTCGGTGGGCATGGTAAGTGAACGGGCAGGGAGGCAGTGCTGGGGGCACCTCTATCCGCCTGCCTCACCCATCCTGCCACCTCAAAAAGGAAAAAAAGCCAATACTAAAAACTGTATAAATTAGGTCATAGTTGACAACTGTCCTGATTTTGTCACAGCATGTGTCCCGGCTTACGTGCCTCTCTTCGATGAGCTATGGAGACTCAGTAAAGTCGAAGGCCACGGCTGCTGAAGTGATCCAGGGCGGCTTTGCAGAGTCTTTGTGGCTCAATGGAGCTGCATCTGTGGAGATGGTACCAGGAAGAAGAGGATAGAAGAAGAAGCAGCAAGAGAAGTGGAGCTGCAGGAGAAGAGACTGGGACATGGAGGCGGATGGCAGAGAAAGTAGGGATACATTGAGAGAGAGTGCATGAGTGAGAGAATGTGAGAGTGTGGGAGAAAATGTGAAAGAGTGTAAAAGAGTATGTGAGAGTGTGAGGGAGTGTAAATAAGAGTGAGTGAGAGTGAGCAAGAGAGCTTGAGAGAGCATGAGAGTGTGAGAGAGCATGAGTGAGAGTGCATGAATGAGAGTGTGTGAGTAAGACAGCATGAGGGTAAGTGAGAGAATGTGAGTGAGCGTGAGATAGCATGACTATCTGAGGGAGCATGAATAAAAGTGAGTGACAGAGCGTGAAAGAGTAAGTGAGTGTAAAAAAAGTGTAAATAAGAGTAAGTGAGCAAGATAGCTTGAGATGGCATGAAAGTGTGAGAGAGTGTGAATGTGAGACAGCATGAGTGACAGTGTGTGCGTGAGAGAACGTGAGGGTAAGTGAGAGAATGTGAGAGTAAGCGGCCTTGAATAAGAGCGAGACTGCGAGGGAAAGAGGGGGATTTGGCGTCTTGCACGACCCAGAGATTTCAGACTTATAAATAATCTTCTAGTTGCGTATGTGTTTGTTTGATATTGGATTGCGGAGATTGCAAACATTCTATCATAAGCCGAGGTGTCACTTTGTCAGGCGCTTGTGACGTTGCGTTATTTTAGGCATTTGATAGCATTCACTGATATACTGAATTGTGGCATCAAACCCCGAGGCAAGTAAAATATTATTTTAGATGTTTTTTTAAGGAAGTCCCTAAAAAAAACAGGGCTGGGTCTGATAAGGAAGAGAATGTTCCAATAAATGGTTTTCTGGTCATTTACTGTCACGTCAGCCTGGGGTCATTATTAAGCGGAACAGTCCATTTCCTGCACGGAGGCGGTGCCGTGGTGGAGGGACATTGAATCAAACCCTGTACAAACTACCGCAATCTCTCACAACTGTCCACGACCTTGTCTAACCACCTCAGTCTCTTTCCACTCACTAAAAGTGGTTAACGTCCTCAGACACGACCTCTCCTGCTCTCTTATGACGGTCTACGCTTTAGACACAGGCATCGACCTGAGACCAGCAGACCCCTCACTCCACATTCCAATGTTTGCCACCGATTACCTCTCTCTCCTTCTCGTCTTTTGAAGTACACTCTGTCCGTCTCTTCTCTCCACTTGCCGTGTATGTTGCTGTGATCTACTGGCCTTCTGGATCTACTTCCCAATTCTTTGATCACTTTGCCACATGGCTCTCACTTTCTTTGCTCCACCATCCCAACACTAATCCTGGGGAACTTCAATATCTCGGCTGATGTCCCATCCTCATACGCTTGGTCTCTGCAATGGACCCCCATATATTGATGGCCACCAAAATTCACCTAGTGTTCTCCCACCTTTGTTCAATATCTCATTTCTCCAACTCTCCCTTCTCTCTGTCTGACAACAGCCTGTTAATAGTTACCTTGGCATACCTTGGCGTGTTCCATTCCTAGACATCAACCCATCCAGCTCTCCAAACGAACCAATTTTATTTAATCCTCCTCCCTTTCCCATAACCCTAAACATCCGCTCTCCACATTTAACACCGCTCTCTGTACCCTCTCACTTCCTTCGGCCCTCCAACTACACCTCCCAAGAACTCGCCACCTACTTTAACAACAAAATTTACACCATCGGGGATCACATCCGCCCCATGGTATCAATCACATGGTGCCTCGACCCTGTCCTCTCCACAAGCCACCCTCAACATATTCAGTCTAGTCACCCCTACTGAAGCTTCTGAGGTCCTCTCGTCTTTCAACCTCACCACCTACCCCGTCGACCCTGTTCCTTCAAACCTCCTATGTACCCTTCCTGACGTCCTTGCCCCAACCCTAGCCAATCTCTTTAATGTTTCTGTGGCATATTCCCATCCTCAGTTAAAGTGGAAAGAAAAGAGTGATAAAATGAGTTAAAAATGTAGTAATGATAGAAAAAAAATACTGTCCTGCGGAAATGACCGGAATAATGCTGTGTTGTAGCAGTAACGGCTCGGTTCTCACCGGATTCCTCTGTGTCCACATCCTCAATGGGTGTATTCAGCACAACGCGTTTCACCAACGGGCTTCCGCAGGTAAACATGCCATATATCTCCCATCCTAACGAAATCTTCTCTTCCTACCATCCAAACTGCTGGAACGATTAACTTATAATCAACTAACTCAATTTATCTCCGCAAACCTCTACAATCTAGTATCCGTCCACAGCACTCCACCGAGACCGCACTCACTAATTTTACTAACGGCCTCCTCACCGATAAAACAAAAGGCCACTTCTCACTACTTATACTCTTGGACCTCTTTGGAGCCTTTGACACAGTTGCCTACCCTCTTCCTTCTACAAACCCTCCATGCTCTCCATGGCACCCGTGACACGGCTCCTTCCTGGTTCAGATCCTACCTCTCTGACCATACCTGAGATCTCTCCTGTAACCGGCCCATTGAGCAATGGCACACCGGGGGGCCCTGATCACCATACCTGGGAACTCCCTGGGTTTGACCCAGAGATTGCCGGGTGAGCGATGCTCCTCCGGTTCTCCGGGTCAAGACCTGAATCCTCCGGGTCGCGGGGTCTTGACACGCCTCGCTCCCCGGCCCCAGCGTGTCCCCCCCTGATGGCAGCGGGAACGCCCCTGACGTCAGTGGGACCGCCCCTGATGTCAGTGAGACCGCCCCCAACATCAGTGGGACCGCCCACTGACATCAGCGGGACCGTCCTCCGACATCAGCGGGCAGTCCTGGCGGCGTTCCCAGGTATGCTGATCACTGCCAGGCCCCTGGACTTGCCACCGTAGGCTTAGTTGGCTATGGTACCTCATTGCCTACATTTGGTTGCATTTCTAGGGAATTAAAGAGAATTGATCTAGTTTTAAACTCCATGGGGTTAAGAAAATCTTTTCTTTCTATCGTAAAAAGGTTCTGTGTAGCAACAAGCGTTATTATTTATTATGTTACCATACATTAGCATGGATCGGTGCCTCCTTATAAACCGGCTCGCCCTACTGTAACAACTGTCCTCAAGCAACAACAGACTTCTATAGGACTTTAACCAAAAATAATTGTGAACAATGCCCTTTAATGTATTCTGTATTACGTACCTGGTTGCAATGAGCTGTGAACACACGGTATAAAAATAACACAATTGTTTGTTTCTTTTTATGCGTTTTTTGTCTTGCTTTGGTGCTACCGGTTCGCGTTTATGGTCTTTGACTATAACAGGGAGCGACTCGGATCCGAGAAAGGACCAAGATAATGTCCAATATGTGAAAAATTATTTACTAACTATTCTTAAAGAGTTCAGCTCACCCAAAGAGGATTTATTTTAAGGCTGTCGGGTTGCGTAATGCTTCTGAACAATGGACGGTAATTACTCGTCGGGAAAGTACGGCCAAGCTGTCAAGCGAGAAATGGAGACTCATGCCTGGGAGCTCTTCCGGTGACGTGCCGGACTGGCCATCGGTGGACTGCAGCTTGATCCGCCCCGGCCGCACGTCACATGGGCTTTAAAACTTAACGTGCCGCCGGTCATCTTCAGCCATTGGCCACGCTTCGGTCACTCGGCGGCCGCTGTCCTTAAAGTGACAGGGTCGTCTCGTTATCCTCAGTCCGGTAGGGCGGCCGGTATGAATGCTTCTGGCTCGTGTAGGACCTTTACTGAATATCACACAGTCCTGTTTCTCCCATTGCGATGGTTAAGCGCAATAAACCTGTTGTGTTTATTCTGGTATTTTTCCAGCTGTGAGTAGTGACAATGATCACCCAACCAGGAAAATAGTTATTTTTGCTTCTTAGCTTTGTTATTAAGCCCCGGTATCAGCTTGAAGGCAAGGAGCGGCTCCGGCCCCAGGGCCCAGACGACGAGTGTAAAGAACAAGTAATCCCCATCAAAATCTATTCACAAATCACCTATCTAATCAGAGATCGCTTGATAAGGAGAAGCAAAACTCCTGTTGGGCAACATCTCGTTATTGTTAGTAACCGGGGGATTTTGAAACATTGATCTCGCTGTCAAATTTGCAGAATAACCACATTGTACCCAAATAAGGACCAGATTCCCCGTCGGGAATTATATACAATCAGCAGCCACATGTCACATAAACACGCACATTCTATTCCGGTGCGTTCCATGTGCTATTTTTGCATCACCCGCTAGCCATTTTTCTGAATTTGCATAAATATGTATTTTGTTCCAAAACATTTGTTTATATAGCGCCTGGGGATTCTGTAGCGCCGTTGCAACAGAATCAGACAAATAATTTACAATCACACACAATGACAGCCTGGTCCGAAAGGAGAAAAGGGCCCTGCTTGCCCTGTATGGGTTAAATTACCTTATTATAATGATGTTGACTGCAATGGATATGTTTTATGCCGACAATCCAATGTGTAAAATATACCATTAGACTTAATAGGGGTCTTTTGTAAGAGTGACCCCCAAAAATAGGGATGAATCCGAGAAGGGGTTTCTTAGATTCAGGAGCCGGATGTCTATCCCATACATGTTTAAATTCCCTCGCTGTATTAACCTCTGCCACTTCTGCTGGGAGGCTGTTCCACGTATCTACCGCCCTCTCAGTAAAGTAAAACTTCCTTACATTCCATCTAAGCCTCTGACCCTCTAGTTTTAAATTATGACCTCTTATTCTAACAAAAAATGTGGGGATCGCGCTCTTTACTCACAAAAAGTGCGGTCTGATGTATGTTGTGCGTAACACGCCAGCTAAGTCACCTGTATGCCCACGTGGTAGCGCAGGCAGGTATTCCATGGGAACATTTGCCCGCTATTAAACACATAACATTATAATAAAAACGATAAAATAATAAAGCGGTAGGCTGCGACAACACCAATGAATAAAAAGTGAAACCACGCAAAACCTCAGTTCAAATCATCTATTGTTCTCAGCTTTTATTTGCTGAATAATACATTGCAAAGGTCATCGAGATCGGATTAAACAGGTCTGCCAATCAAAACAAACAGATGACGATAATATATAAATAGTCTGAAATAGTAGAAGTATTTATCTAACCACTAATCATAGAAATTAGTAAAACCGCATTCATGGTAAAAAGTTAGACAACAACCGTTCTAAGGGATCCACAAGAGCGTTTTACCTGAAATTCCACAAATAGCCACTAGGGGTGTACTATGTACAGATGCAGCATTCACACCGTGTCTGGATCCTTTCTGTGCCTTTTTATGGAAATTTTGTATAAATATGACTTAATATATTACATATGCCTAGTGAGTGCGGGAATGAAATTTAACTGGGTTAACTGTAATACTGAAAATAATAATAGAGGAAAGGGTGTGACTGGGGGATCTGAGTACACAGCAAGTCTGTGCCTATTAAACTAAATTTGTTATATTGCCCATCACACAAACACTGGGCTTTCCCCTATAAATCCGGGGCTTATGGTAGCAATAACTCCATATATCAGGGGAAAAAATGTGTGGTTTGTAAAGTCAGTCATTTTGTAAAAAGGACAGATTTTGCTTCTTTTTTTAGTTTAAATTCACATAATATAAATAAATGTACTGTGATGAATTGCACTCATACTATACTATACTATATATACTATAGATGAGACATATTAAAGAAATTACACAAACCTGCCCTCTAGTGGACAGAAAGGGAATGACAAAGTATACTCCAAAATGAGAAGATTTGAATGCCACTATATCTACAGATAGATAGATAGATAGATAGATAGATAGATAGATAGATACAATTATTATTATTCTACAAAAAAATTCAATGAAAAAAAATCAAGAAAAGTCTTCATTATAGCGGAGCTTGTTAGCATTAACTTCTGCAGCAGCTTTACAATTAATTAAGGTTCATTAGGTTGCTTTTTGCGTCAAGAAGGTGAGAAAACATCGCCAGGAATGAAATGGAAGCAGGCCTAGTGGTCAGGCATAGAATAGCGGTTAGGGCGAGAGGGGAAGGGAAAGAAAGTAGATGAGAGGGAGGGAAGTAGAAAAGAATGGAAGACAAACAAACGGAGAGAGAGTGTGGGCAGCTTCCAGTTTTGAGGAGCGTTGTGTATTGGTGAAGCAGTAATGGTGCCCGGCTAACTGGTTCACCAGCATGGAAGCCTGAGAGGTGGAAGAGGATGGTGGACTCTGTCAATACGGTCGGTGGGAATGCCTGTAACTGAAGCGGAAGTCGAAAGGAATAGAAAGCATGTTTCAAAGACATCTTCTACGCCGGTGACCCCCAAACCAAATCCTCAAGGAGCTTTACCAGAACAGGGATTCCCATAATCAATTCTAATAGCGACGGTCAACAAACTGGGTGCCGGCGTGCCTTGAGGACGCCGGCACCCAGTTGACCATCGCTATTAGAATTGATTATGGGAATCCATACTTGGGAAACATCCCTCTTTAAGAAGAAGCGTCCCTGTGTCCTTGTGATAAAGGTCATGGTAAAGCTCCCAGCCGCTCCTCTACGTCCACTTACATTGAACGGCTGTTTGAAAAGCGGGGGTGAAGATTTAAAGAAATAAAGAAGACATCCTTCGATATACAGGATTGTTTTCTGCAGAAATCTGGATTATTCAGCTCCTTGGTAATCGATAAAGCCGTGAACCCCTATAACCCTACAGTGTGACGCAATCCCCAATATTTATGTCTCAGAAGGGTGTTTTTTAAATGGTATTTGCTGAATTCTTGCTTTGCTTTGTCTACATTTTTTAAGCTTGTAGACCCCGCTCCAAGTTCCAAATTTGGGGGGGTTTACAGAAAAAAAAGTATGTCTTGTTTGAGACATTTTATTACCATACCAACCAGTGGAATCGACCGAGTATTAGGAAGGGTCCATCAGTTAATGGACAGAATATTAGACCATGAAAACTGTAAAGAAACCCCAAATTTACAATCTTTTGCCTGATATCCAAACAGCCCTGCCTGGAGCCCTCATGGAAAGTGTTGGGTGGATAATTAACCAAGAACCCTGACCAGAACCAATGGCACCCGTAATGTATTTGGGGGGCAACTGAATGCTCCCAGGTCTTGGATATCAAAATTTGAAGCTCAGTAAATAATCTCTGAATGAAACACACAAATCAAAACACATTTAATTGTAATTATTGCTTTGGTGCAATCAACCAAAATATACAATAATATAACATTTTTTATTTTTTAGCTGCAGGTTGTATGCTGTGTTTTTTGGGGAGTTTTTTTTTTTTGTAACTTCCAACAATTACAAATCAACAAATATTTAATTGTCAAACATAGACATTTATTCGCAGATTTATTCACGGATACTTAGAACCATGCCGAGCGAGGACAGAATAATAATAATGTTTTTTTTTTACTAGGACGGAACGGACATCGTTGTGTGACAGATGCGGGTAATAAAATACATTACTTCATAGTAAAAATAGAAACATATATATTTTGTCTCTTTTATACATAAATATTTTTTTTTTTGCTCTTTTTTAATTATATACTATTTATTTACTATTTTATTAAATATCAAGCATTTGTTTCATTCTTCCTGCCAGACACTTCATAGAATTTTGTTAAAGCGGGTAAACTAACTTTTCGTGTAAATTCTCTAAAACACCAAGGATCCACCCAGAATTAGAGGAGCCCAACAGAACTGGGAGCAGGGGCCCCGGCCCCCACCTTTAGGGCCGGGGGCCGCCTGATGATGATATGTGTATGGCCGCTTGCTCCATTTAAGTAAATAAAACACACTCTTTTAGGATCCAACCTGCCGACGGAGGGCAGAGACGTTGACGGCCAGTGACAGATAAGACCATCATCCCTGATCCGCCATGTTTACTTCAGCCAAAGACACATCCATGCAGCTTGCTATTGATTTTTATTTTGTTACGGTGTGGAATGGTACAATATTCTTGGTGCTTTGGTTCCTGTAACGTCTATCGTTCCCTCCTCACCACAACCAAATTTCACTACAAAGCTGCTAGCTTTGGAGAAAATTCGAGACTGTTTGCAACTACACATGGCTTCTAGAGTACTGCACTAATGGAACGATAACAGAGGATCTATCTGCTAATCCTAAAATTGCCAAAGGTTCGTAAGTTTAGAATTCCACCTTTCCTAGACGTTGAAAGTAGTATTTGAATGATATCTCAGATGGGACCAATCCAAGTTCCAAGTCCATGGAGAGCTGCAAAGTTTGACCATCTCAGCCGGAGCTGCGATCAACTGAAGCTCGACAAGGACTCGGGGTTCAGAAGTAGTCCATAGGTCACGTTATATACGTAATATCAATTAGGATAAAGCCGACTCAACTTTTGACCACCTAAACCAGTACCAAAGCCAAGCGACTAGAGGACAGGGGGCTTAACAGAAATTAGCTCTAGAACGTAGAGGCACTTAATATTTCATACATGAAACGGGGTAAGGTTTTGAAGGATTGTACGGAATCTAGTTATAGAACACTTGATATCCGACATCTTTGGACTTCAGCTTGAAGTTGTAGTTTCCAGTTCGTCTTTGATGCCAGCAAACCAGTATGGCGACCACGACGGCCACGCAGACAAACACAGCCACGCTGATAACGGCGATCAATCCGGTTCCAAGGGCTGCATCTTTCGGGGACGCGGCCCCCGCTGCTGAAAAACAAGACAGAGTCTATAAAAACTCTCAGGACGAGAACCACAAGTCAAGCGCTTTACAGAGAGGAGTTCTTCGGGGTCATCCTGCTGGCTAATTTAGAAACAAAATGATCAAAAAAATCTAAACAAGGATTTATTTATTTTTGACACTTACGTCGGCTGGCTTGGCGTAACGGTCCCATCGCGTAAGGCTTGTTAAAACATTTTCCCCGCTGCTCCTTACAGAACGGACGTTACTACAACTCTGCAATACAAATCAGATCATTGTATTAATAGATGGCCCTTTATCACTCCCATCACTCCCGTGTCCCAATGGCCCTTTCTCCATCACCCTGTGTTCCAATGGCCCTTTATCACTCCCATCACTCCTGTGCTCCAATGGCCCTTTATCACTCCATCACTCCTGTGCTCCATGGCCCTTTATCACTCCCATCACTCCTGTGTTCCAATGGCCCTTTATCACTCCCATCACTCCTGTGTTCAAATGGCACGTGGTGTTCACTGATCCCGCTTTTCGGGACTGAGGTGAGACCGTGGGATTCAGGACCACAATCCTGCGACACTGGAGCGTCGCACCCACGCATGCTATTGGAACCCCCAGGTAAATTATAGGGCAAATAATGAAATATAGACTAAACAATTAAATTCTCTGGCATTTACCAGCCTGGAATGAAGTATTTGGCACAGTGGCCCTCGTACCCAGTCCAGGCGTTCTACTTCCCATCGGTTCCAGTGGCCCCTGCAACGGAGGCTTGTGCTCGGGCTCCGTGTTAATGCTCATACGTACCGGTTTGCATGCGCCGGGGGTGGCCTCTTTACATACATGTAGTCTGCAGTGCAGGTACACGATAGGCGTATTCACGAAGGAGAATATCTTGGTTTGAAACGTAGCGTTGCTGGAGATGCCGTTCGTGTAGATGACGGTATACGTGTTCGTCAGGGCACAGCTAAAAAACATTCAAAACAGGGATATTGAAAGAAAAAGTGTTCACCTAAACTGATGCCCTGATTGCAAATGTTTACCGGCAGCTGCTGCCAGCCGATGGGCACACTGGGCATGCGCGGGCATTGTGAATATGCCTCTAATCCTTACTTATCTGCTGGCATTATTCAGGATTGAACCCTGCCAGTGCCCACCTGTGCCATCCGGATGAACGGGGTGGACTAAATATTCTGCAGGACAGATGGACTAATAGATGAGGATTAAAGTAAAAGTCCTGTCAAATAAATCAATGTAACTGTCCCTTTAAGACACACAAACACCAACACACACACACACACACACACAAACACACACACATACATACACACACACACACAACACACACATACAGACTACCTTCAAAGGTTTGGGGTCACTTAGCTGTTGTCATGGAAAAACACGGACATTTCTGGCGAGTAACATAATTAAAAAAGGGTTTAGCCTTTTAGACCTAAACTTGGATCAGCGAACAACAACATGCCATTGGAACCCAGGGGAGTGATGGGAGTGATAAAGGCCATTGAAACCAGGAGTGGATGGGAGTGATAAGGGCCATTGGAACAACAGGGTGATGGGAGTGATAAAAGGGCCATTGGAACACAGGAGTGATGGGAGTGATAAAGGTCCTCTGTACGCCTATGAAGAGATTCCATTAAAAATCAGCCGTTTCCAGCTACAATAGTCATTTACCACATTAACCCCGTCTGCGCTGGATTTCTGTTCCATTTCATGTTATTTTAATGCACAAAATTTGTGTTTCTTTCTAAGTGACGCCGAGCGGTAGGGTTTGTTTATCCTGCCATCTGAGATAGAAATCCAGATATTGGGTCAACCAGTTCTGCTGGAAATATAAATAACCCTGTAACATAAAACGTTAGCGTAATCGTCCGTAATCTCCTATAATCTGAAGATCAAGGTTGGGGAGGTTTGGTATGCGAAGAATGAACGTAAAAGATCAGAGAACAATCTTTGTATTGATGAGGCTGACGCGAGGACACAGCGCATGCGCAACCCTCCGGCTCACGTACCTGTCTTTAATAAACGGGAAGGACATGGGGTCCTGGGAATCCGTGCTCGGCGTAGCCCAACATTCGCTGATCACCACCTTATACTGGGGGTCTTCGGTCTTAATTCTGATCTGGACCTTGATGTCGTCGCTGGCGGAGAGCGTGAAGTTCTGCTTTATGGGCTGATCCCCGTTAAAGAGCTGAAATTCGGGGATAAAAGTCCCATCTCCTTCCAGGTTCTCAATGATGGTGAAAAACCTGAAAATAAACGGCGTATTGATACATTCCAAATTCTCCCGCTTCTTAAAACCTCCATTTACATCCCTGTGACCCCAAACTTTTGAATCGTAGTTTCTTCTACTTTACCCTCCGGGGGGATTGTATCCGGTGGACATCAGGATATCGTTCTGGAATACGCAGCGGATCGATCCTATTGGCTGAGGACGATGCATCAGGTTATAGAACGGCGAGGAAATGTTAATGTATAACGTTGTGTTCACCACCATATGAGTCTTGTTCTGAAAGAAGAAAATAGACACAAATCCCTTCGCTGTAGTAACATCTACCACTTCTGCTAGGAGGCCGTTCCTCTTATCTACCACCCACTTGGTTACGAAAGACTTGCTTAAATTCCATCCAAGCCTCTGACCCTCTGGTTTTAGATTATGGTCTCTTTTGCTAACATTTCTCCTCCTTTGGCATAAACTTTTCTCCCGTACTTTGTTAAATCCCTTCAGGTATTTAAACGTTTCTGCACCATCCCCTCTCTCTTCTCTCCTCCAAGCCACTCACCTTTTTGGTCGTCCTCCTCTGAACTCGCTCCAACGTGTCAATATCTTTCTGGGGATGGGGGTCTCCAGAATTGCCCCCAACGCTCTAGCTGAGGTCTGACCAGAGATCTGTAAAGTGTTAGAACCCCCTCCCTCTTCCGGCTATTCATGCCACTGACCATACACCCCAGCACCCTGCCACGCTTTTCCAAACGCTGTGCTACCCTTGCCTTGGGACTGAAAGCTGCCAGCCTGTGTTGTGATGGATGGATGCCAAGTGGCCCAACGTGGCCGCACTTACATTTTTCACCTGGGTGCCGCACTCCTCCCAGCTGGCTTGCAGCAGAACGTGGGCATCGGTGCTGCAGTTAATGCGGCACTGAGGGCTCCCGAGATACAGAGAGGACTCGATGATGGACATCATTTTCAGATACGCCTTCTGAATGCCGATTCCAATCCTGCCCATTTTCACAAATCACTCTGCTCGCGTCTTCAACGACTGCTGGCCGAACGCGGACTGCGGTGCTTCCCGTCCCTCCCAAATTCGGGTTAAAATTGAAATGATGAAATGAGTTTTTTTAAAAACTAAAGTTGTTTTATTTTTATTTTTTTTTTATTTTGTCTACTTTGTATAAATTTCTATAAATCTCTACTTGCCCAGTCGCCATATCCTAAGTGGGCTACCTGGAGCGCTCCTTCATCTCAGGGAGTGGCTTTGTGAAGGGGCAGGGCTAGCCATCCAAAGGGGCGGCCCTAGGAACATCTAGGGGTGTGGCTAGCCTAAAACAGTATTTAAATGTTGGGTGTTGGATGGAGGTGAATTTGGCCGGGGCCTGGAGACCTGGGTACGAAATGCAATAATTAGCTCCCTAAAATATTAAATATTTTCGTTCTTTCATTCATTTTTTTTTTGAGTCCTGAGAAATTTCGTTAATTTAATTGAATAAGTTACACTTCTGGTTCCTGGGAAGATTGGGAAAGCCCACCACGCTTATTCCGCTTCCAAATAACCAATAAGAGCGCCTTACGTAGAATTCGGCCAACGTACCAATGAGATTATCACCGACACATAGACTGTAATTGGTGGCTGTGGGTCTTGAAGACGCGTTGACCCCGTGAAGATGTTTAGGGTCTTCAGTTAATGTGTGACCGGTGGCTCGCCCGGTTGCGCTATACGTGGAGACGTGGATCTCAGTTGTATTCCAGGCTGAGGTTCCAGTAGAACGTCGCTCAGGGGTATCTGACGTCACTGCTCCGTATTTTTCCGACGTCAACTGCCCCGGGAGATCTGTAGTTTGATTTAGCGCGGCGATGGTGGAAGCGCGGTCGGTAGAAGAACTCGTCTTCATCGTAGCTCCTTCCGTTGTAGGCACTGCGTGTTGCAAAGTTGTGTTTGGTGCTTTTAGGTCTTGAGTTACTGGTGTTGAGCGAGTTATGAAGTCCATAGTTACATTCAATATGGTGGCATTGGCAAGGTGCTCTCCTGGAGAACTCGTGCTCTGTGTGTCCCCTCGAGTTGTGTCGTTGGTGCTTCGTGATTGTAGGCTTGTTGTATTTGGTTCTTGCGTTCCTGCCGTTGTATGCGTGGAGGTCACGGCTGTGGTATTCCGTAGATTGTGAGGTGTTTCGGGTTCAGGGTTGCTCGGGATATATCCAGGCGTATAAGGAGCCACGGTCTGGATTGCTTTACTTGTCTCAATAACATTGGCTGTAAAGTTTGTCGCATTCCCGGTGGTCAGCGACGGACTCTCCGCTTCTATAGGTGTCGTTTTATCTGTTGGGTTGACTGTGTATGGAATATACGGCAATGCTGAAGGAATATGTGTGCCTAGAAGGGTTAATAAATAGGACGGTCAAGACCACTGATTTTGTTGGGTTGCAAGTTAACTCGTTTGGAGGCAAAAAAATCAATTTTTTGTCATTTTTATAAAAATATAATTGTTATTAATAAATCAAGGAAAATACAGTTGCTAACACTTACATTAAAATGCATAATTTTAATAAAGCCTGCGATGGAAGAAAAAAGTGGAAAAATGGCATGGCGGGTGTCGGAGTCTAAAGGCAGAGGGTCGGATTTCATGTGAGAATGTATGGGATAGGAAGAATGGTCAACCAGCAGAAGTGGTAGAGGGTAATACAGCGAGGGGATTTAAAAACGCATGGGATAGATATACGGCTCCTGAATTGATGAGCAACGACTAATTAGGTTTTGGGATCTTATTGGACGTTTAAAAATAGGGAATTATATAAAGCCATCAAAATGGTATGGTCCAAACATGTTGTTTGTTGGCAAAAAAAAAAATTGTAAATCCATTATTTTGGATTATAAATAATATACAGTGATTAATACAATTTCTTTTCAGAGAGTGGGTAAAAATATGTCCAAGAAAAATAAAAAAAAAACCAACATTTTAGTCCCTCAGAATGATAAATAAAAAAAAAAACCCCACCAAGATTAACCGCTGCGTTCATTCTCAGCCATTAATACGTTTAACGATAATTCCGCTTATTCATATTATTTTGGTGCGAGTCGCCCCCCCATGTATCAACGCATCACAATATACGTATTTCATCGTCACGCGAAGACGAATAGGGGTCGCCATCTGTAGGCTGGGAGCGGTACTGCAGCAGCAAATGAAATTATATTGGAGGGGGGGGTCTTTAAGAAAAATAATCTGTCCATCAAACCTTGAAAGTATTTTTTTTTTCTTTAAGCTGCCTATTATCATTTCTGCCTTACCTGTGCTTGTGGCGTAGGTACTGCCTCCCCCTGTAAACCCATCTAAAATAATAATATACAAGAAAAAACACATTCAGTTCATCGCACCATTTAGCACAGAAGACACATGGATTCCCTCTTAATAATACCCCCCCCCGTATCGTTTACCCTAATTACCCTAAGCGCAGCCTGTTTTGTACTGGGCATCACGGTTGGCCCAGCTATAAAAAGCTTTTCATTTTAAAAAAGTTGAATGTAAACGATATGTTTGTAGGCTGGATAGGTTGCCCTGGTTTTTTGGGGGGGTAAGTAAGTTTGGTGTAGTGTGAGTGGGCATCGCAGTGTTTCTAGCAGGATACACTTGCATGGGTGACTGGGATGTCCTTTTGAGCTCATTTGGATGTTCTTCACTTTGCGCCCGAAGAATCATCGGTGCCCAGCGCACTCCCGCCGCCCAGCACGACACCGGATGATATTATATATTATATATAGATAATTGGTATTATATGCTATTGTCTATAAATGCGCACTTCTCTTTGAAAAATCGAGGCCGAGTTTTCATTTCCGGGCAGAAAGAAAATAATGAGTAGTTTTTCTGCTGGAAGGAAAGAGGTAATAATGAATAATTAGATAATCAATAATAATAATAATAATAATAACGTAAAGAGGAATCCTCACCCTGGCAGTCTCGCCCGGGTCTGGAAGGGTTGGCATCGATGAAAGGTTTATTACAGGCACAGGCGTAGGACCCCCACAGGTTTCTGCATTCTGCGTTCTCGTCGCAGTCGTTGTCTCGGGGGGATAAACACTCATCGAAATCTGCAAGAAGAAGAAACACAGACAGTGAAGCCGTAGCCGGGCCGCCGCTGCGAAAGAATGAAGGAGAACCGCCATAGTGGGAGGGATTTAAAGGGACCCTCTTTAAATTTTCATGGTGTCCCCCTTTACAAATGTATGGGGGGGTTCTCAGGAATCCCCGTAGTGTTATCATCACCTGTAATAATCACAGACTGCGGGTCAATGCTGAAAACCCCACTCTGGTTCACGGACATGAGTGACGACGGCGTGATGTTAACCCGCTGCGTGCCGTTGATGATTAAATGGAAAGTGACGATTATACTCCCAGCGCTGAGGGACTCGACCTCCACCGTCAGCTCCTCGGGAGACACTTCTTTGGACAGAGATTTCTTTACCTGGCAGAGAAAAAGAGACGGGTCGGTCAGAAGGACCCTGTGTCTGCGCATGAGTGCAAGCTCCTGTGTGCGCATGCACAGCCCCTGGGACGATAGGCACGGTTCCGTACTAACACCCAGTGTCGCCCATGACACGGGCGCCCGCTAACTGGGCTGGGGTGCGGAGACAAGAAAACGAGGCTGGGAGAAGGGCTCATATTTTAGGGCAGCACTGGGGATAAGTAGGCGACCAAAAATGGCCACCAGCTGGATATGCAGGGTCCCAATCCACTTTATATTTGGGCTTAGCCTATTCCTGTGCTATTTCATTGCCACCCTTAGGCAGGGGCAAGCAGGTTCCCACCATGGGCTCTGCACTTGGGTGAGCCTCTGATTAGTTCTCTCCATCACCGCCACGGTCTCTGTGACGAGATATGATGTCATATCTCAGTGCTTCACGTGTCACAAACCAGCGGAGGCTACAAGCATGAGGGAGAGCGGGGAGACCCCCTTGGCCATTCCTAGGGGCAGAGAAGCCCGTGCAATTCTTCCATTCCCAGACCCCGCACGCCCTGGGGGGCAGCCCTGAACTACCATCCATGGCTAAGGTTTTCCCTTCCAGAATAAGTTACAGCAGACGCTCTTTACCTCTTCAACAAACGTCCTCACAAAGTGAGAATACTCGGCTGAGCTGTCATTGAGTAAACCCTCCGTTAGATTCCAGTTCACGATCCTAAGCGTTCCACTCAGTATTTGAGCATCTGAAAGGGAAACAGAGACGTAAGAAATGAGTTCTCACTCTGTTACCTTCCCCAATCTACTAGACAAACACCACGACTCCTTATCATACTGCCTTGTGGTAAAACAATAGAATGGCTCAGTCTTTTCCGCCCAACCAGACTCTCTGACTAATGAAAGTCTATGGAGGACGGACTTCATTAGCATTGCCATAAAGCATCAGCTCGGTGTGGTGTTAGACCCGGGAAAGTCACGTGAAAATATCAAATTACCAGTTTTTACTTTTTCTTCCCACGATTGCAGCTGCCCCCCGCAGTCCAGGAAGCTGGCGTTCACAGTATGGAGCACCCCCGGGGGCCGGTCACTTATACTTAGAAAGGTCCTACGGACACTATATGCGCTGCTGTAGCCGTTTGCCGCCGTCACGCGTAT